>CM049398.1:27917500-28005000 GCA_026929865.2 Hyperoplus lanceolatus
ACCACAGTCTGACGGGTGGAAAGAGCTTCCCCAAAACCTCCACTGCAATGAGAGAGGTGAGGGATCTACTGACCTGTGTGTGTGTGTGTGTGTGTGTGTGTGTGTGTGTGTGTGTGTGTGTGTGTGTGTGTGTGTGTGTGTGTGTGTGTGCGTGCGCGTGCGCCTAGGGGAGCTTTGATGACTCATAGCTTGTTCCTCACGCCATTTATCCCTTTAACTGGCAGTGACTTGGTCTGAATGTTTAACTATGTCCATCCATTGAACAGGCCTAGTGTAATCACACCAATCTAAAGCTTTTGACTACTATGTGACAAAACTAATCTTATAATGGGCATGAAATTAGTTGACTATACGTGTGTAACTCAAACATGTTGTCAGTCGTGGACAACCTACCATAGTAAAAGCTGTAACAGAGGGAGGCAAATTGAAAGAACAAATGCTTCACACTTTCCCTTTATAGTTCACATATTGTGCTGATTTTCAGGTTCAAATCCCTTTAATATTTCTCACAGTGCCTTTGCTGAATCTTAATCTAACTGCCGGTTTGAATCTAACTGCCAGATTATATGGGGGTATCTGGGGGTGTGGCTTATTACAGGTGGAGGTTATGCAAACTTGGCTTCTTATGACATCATAAGGGGAGACTTGTCTGGGGTTTTTGATGAACATGTTTACAGATAGGTGGAGGAAAAAAAGGAGAGGGGTTTGTTTTTCATTTTGCATAGTAGGTGACCTTTAACTTGTACCTAGTATCTTCTGTAGGCATTACAACGACCTTATTATTATTCCTGAATGGTCAAATACAGGGTTTGCTCCATATCAGCGAGGGCGAGCTGTTGTTGGGGGATGTCTTCTCCTCCCAGAATTCCCTCTGTCCAGCCTCTCCTCCTTCCTACTCACACTCCTCCCCTCCCTGTCAGTTGGTCCCCAGCAGCCCCACAGAGGTAACCAGAACTAATAACTGTCCCTGCATGAAGCCCAATGCTACTGCCCTCTGTTCGTCTGTGTGACTCACCCCTAAAGGCCACCCGTTGCACTGTTAGCTAACCCTTACCCTGGTCACACTTGGACTGTAATTGCACTTGTGACTTACTCTGCCTACCACTTATTTTTTTCCAATAGCACATAGTTTTTCTATAACTACTGTATGTTAAAGGACGAGTCAGCACAGTAGCTTTCAGTTCAAGTTGGGGTTTGTCTGTCCCCCAGCCCAGGGATGTAGTGGAAGATGCATTAAACCTAGATCAAATCCCAAGATGCTGTCTTATACATTTTTGTTCCAATCCGATTCTGAATTTGGATATCTGTCGATAATGATAATGAATCTGATATAAGAGCCATTTTTTCTTGATTATTAATTGTATCATAATATTTTGTATTTGTTGTTTGGTATTATGTGCTAGGTTACATGAGGACCTAGTAAAAACACACCAGCAGTTGTTCCTGGGTGAGCTTACCCAGACAAAGGCATTAAGAAATACTATATCAATATAGAATTCCTTGCACCGATGGTCTCATTTGCTGTTACCTGTCATTTATGATCATCACAGGAAAAAAGAAAACTTTCAGAATGATTTAAATGTTCCTCGTAGCTACTTTAACAGGCGTAATGACATCATTTGAAATGCAAGGGCAAATTGGCAACTCTGTGGTGAAAAGAGATTGACCTGATCAGACTATGGAATATGGATCGGTACATAGATCGGTGAAGTCGGTCCCATATCCGACAAGCGAAATTCGGCCCGGCTTCTGTCAATCCAGGGTACATATGGTTATCTCAATGCTTTTCAGAGGTTGTTTATTATACCATTGTATGAAGATTACCAGCCAGAAGTCAATTTCACCATCTTCTCATTTACCACTACATCACTGGTTGTTGTAACAGCCAACAAAAGCACCTGTATTTGTGTGTGTGTGTGTCAGCTAGTTGTAATGCTAAAGATGCACTCCCTATTGCTTGGTGTGTTCTTGTTTGTGTGTCAACGTGGGCAGTTTGCACTTTTAGGCTTTAGACAGGTTAAATACGGGCACCTGTATGCGTGTGTGCGTGCACATAAGAACTATGGAACAGTGTTGTGCTCATGGCCCTCTCATCCTGTGTGAATGTTGTTGCCTGGCGTGCTGGCTCTCAGGAGTACATGAAGCTGTCGGATGTCTATAAGCTGTACGGCCACCATGACGGCAGCAGCAGCAAAACCACCAATCACAGCCGCTCCTTTCCCGTAGATGCTGCGTTAGCTGGCGAAGGCGAGGTACCATCACTTTCTGTCTGTCTCTCTATCCTTATTGGTTTCTGTCTGTCTATATACTCTCTCTCTCTCTCTCTCTCTCTCTCTCTCTCTCTCTCCCCTTCCATTTCCATGTCATGTTGCTCCCTCTGCTGGTTCTGCTCCTAATCAAACTGACTGTACTGTTGGCTTGTCTCTTTGCTACACTAGTCTTTGGTGTGAGCAGCTTGTTGTACTCTGTCTGAAAACTGGATCTATGACTGCATCATGTCTGCAATACACAGGCTTCAATTAAGGTTGGACTGATACATGCAATACATTTTTATCAGGATAATGGTGTTTGTATGAATATCTGCTCTCAGAAAACTGTAAAAAGGCATTCCCAAAACATTCTATTCAATCTTTCATTGTAAATTGAGTTAAAGTATTATTACCAAATCAAGATTTTTAATAAGGGTATTTTTGGAATATTTGTTTCTACTTGAAAAATGCTTATATTTTCCATAACTACAGCTTTTTGATTTTTAAAGAGATTCAAATGTACACATGAGTATAAGAATATTGCTAAATTTGCACATTCATTCAAACATTTCTGAAAAAATTGCAATGCCTAAAATAATTGTTTTAATGCAAGTAATACATTGATAAAGTTTCATATAATGCAAATATATGAGCCAAAGTGATCTCCAGATCTAATTACATGTGGCGGCAGAAACCCAGCACAATTATAAATACTGCACATATGAAAGGTTTGTCCACAGAATGGCAAGTGTTTTATGGGTGAACAATATAGCAGTCCAACCCTAATGTCCACTGTGTGTGAAGTGTGTTGTCCTTTGCTTTGTGTTACAACCCTCCTTGCCCTTCATGATGCAGACGGTCACACAGTCTAAACTTGACGTGTCTCCCTTACGCTGCTACCTGTCTTGCTGACATGTATGTCTCTCTTCACTCCTGTCTGTCTCTCTCCTCTCCTCTCCCTGCTCCTTGTGTGTGTGTGTGTGTGTGTGTGTGTGTGTGTGTGTGTGTGTGTGTGTGTGTGTGTGTGTGTGTGTGTGTGTGTGTGTGTGTGTGTGTGTGTGTGTGTGTGTGTGTGTGTGTGTGTGTGTGTGTGTGTGTGTGTGTGTTGCCTCATGGAAGGAGTATGTGACAGTGGGCCAGTTAAGTCAGATGTATGGGATGCCAAAGGTGGAGTCGTCTCCCACTTCCCCACTGCGCCAGCCCCTGCAGTGTGGAGCGGTAGACCCCGTCTTCTCTCCTCACGGTTCCTCACTGTCTCTCTCTCTGGAGGTGTGTGCTGTCTTCCTTTCCTGCTTTTCCTTCCTTTTGTTTACCTGCTGTCACCAGTTCAAACTAAAATAGTTAATAATGTACATTAACAGCACACCAGATAATCAGAAGTGAACATTTTCTAAGATATATTCAATATATAAACAAACTTTCCTCACAGGAAAATTGGGATCCCTGGAACACTGTTTGAAGTTAGAAAGCTTCCTGAAAAGTTATTGTTTCACTGCAGGGCCCACAGCCCAAACATATTCACTTATGTTTGTTTCCAGGGTCCTCAGAATAATTCTAGTGTAGTTATTGCCTCTAAATATGGGGTTAGTGTGTCGGAACAGAACTCGAATAAATCACTTTTAACATCTTGACTTCCACCCTGAGAAACATCCCAGCTGTGGTAGCCGAACAGCTTGACATGGCTATTATGGGCATGATGTTCATGTTAGTAACAGCTGTATTATTTAAGCAGCATGTCTCAATCAACTATTTAAAATGTTTTTTTTTTTTTCGCCCCAAAATCAATAGAGACAGCTGTGTAAAAAAAAAAGAAGTCAAACAACAATCAAATCTGTTGTTCTTTCAGATAGCTGATTTTTATGACTGCGTGCATTAGGGCTCCAAGCACGGCCAATGTGAAAGAACAACATAAAAGTAGATTGGAAACTTAAATGTTCTTGTGAGAAAATTGGGTCATTGCAGCAGCAGCAACATAGAATTAGAATAGAGACATAGGGAATAAAACAGGGATATAGCAGCCTGGAGGGTATAAAGCCTAATGCAGCTGACTGTGTTAAAGATATTAAAGAATAATTTTAGTATGGAGAGGGAGGA
Organism: Hyperoplus lanceolatus; assembly: GCA_026929865.2. Classification (NCBI taxonomy): domain Eukaryota; kingdom Metazoa; phylum Chordata; class Actinopteri; order Uranoscopiformes; family Ammodytidae; genus Hyperoplus; species Hyperoplus lanceolatus. Next base: position 27,921,844 of record CM049398.1, read on the forward strand.
AAAAAAAAAACCTTAATTACAGCTTTTGCGGATGTATAAAGCAAATCTTTCGACCCCCTTTTGTGCTGTCTTTGGATGCTTTCTAATCTGTTTTCTTCTCTTTCTCTTTTTTTCTCCTATATTCTGCCTTTCCGTGCTACTCCTCCACTCTGTGTATGCTCTCCAGTACCAGTCTGAAAGCAGCAGGCCTCAGCAGCCCAGGCTAGATTTAGAGCAGTGGTACCAGGAGCTGATGGCTGGCTCCAGCCCGCTCTGTGCCCCACCTCTACCGGCCAAGTCACTGTCGGGCCGCAGATCTGTGCTGCAGGTACACAGGGCCGCTCTTCTTCTTCTTCTTCTTTCTCCTCATTTCTCATTCCCACTGTGCTGCTATTCCTAGTGCCAACCTCCAATGAGCTCACATCCAAGGAGTATGTGTTTTTTTGTTTGTTTGTTTGTGTGTGTGTGTTTAATTTGAGTTCAAGACCTTAAAAGGTTTGGTTTTAAGGTTCAGGTAAGGTTTAGGTTAGTGTAAGGGTTTGGGTTCAGCATTTAGTTTGTATGGTTATGGTAAGGGGAATGCACTATGCCAATGCGTGTCCTCACAAGTAGGCCGTACAAATGTGTGAGTGTGTGTGTGTGTTTGTGTGTGTGCCTGCCTGCCTGCCTGCCTGCCTGCCTGTCTGTCTCTGTCTGTCTGTCTGTCTGTCTGTCTGTCTGTCTGTCTGTCTGTCTGTCTGTCTGTCTGTCTGTCTGTCTGTCTGTCTGTCTGTCTGTGTGTCAAGGCAATACAGAAAAGGCTGTAACTTCACATCATATTCAGTCCCGCCCACAAATGACTGGGCCCCTGAAAAGGTCCAGTCAATTGGGCCCCCTTTACTCATGCTTTACTTGTGTTGATGTGTGTGCATGCACTCATTGCTACATGAACACACACATGTATTTGGAGAGAGATTAACTATCTTATCAATTATTAAGTTCACAGGAAGATGAAAATCTGAAGCCAGGCCACAGTTGCATGCTGGGGCTGTTTATGGTGACTGGCACTTGCTCTGGTGTAAAACATGAAGTCAGTTTATGTGTCAAGTTTGAAATGAAGACGAGAGCAATCGCCTGTGGCCGAGAAAGTTCACAGGAAACTTCAATCACCACTTTAGTTAAGTTACAACCCTTTGAAGCCATTACTTTGAACATCCAATCATTCCACACATATAAATCCTATAGAGTAGTACATGAATGCTGCATTTACTCAAACTGGGGGTCCTGCTCAAGCAGCTATCTAAGAGAGAGACTAGTCAGCTGCTCTGTTTGTGTGTGTGTGTGTGTGTGTGTGTGTGTGTGCTCAATTGCAGCCTCACTCGTGTTATCTGCAGTTTGTTTGATACTGAGATTTATCTTGCTGGTTGAAACTTGTATATTAAATCCAGTGTTTTATTTTAACTTCATTGTTCGATAGCACTCACAACATCATGCTAATCATGCTTATTTTAACCATTGTTTTCCAGCAGGGGCTTGCAACTCATCCATGGTGGATTGAAGTTGTATTACTAACATCACCATAACCATCTCCTTGGTTTGTTTGGACACACATCATCGGTGCGTCTTACCTTTGCTTTCTTTTCTCTCAGGTGTTCCGCTCTAAACTGGACAGTGACCCGGGCCTGTCTCTCCATCAGCCTAAATCAGGCTCTGCATCCCCTCTGCAGCACGGGACAGCTACACTGGGACGCAACACAAGCTCAAAGGTAGACATTTTACATTTTCAAGGTGTAGCGAATATACAGCTGTGGAAGAAATCAAGAGACCATTCCAAATGTTCAGTATCTCTCGTTTGACTATTTATAGGCATATGTTTGAGTAAAACATGTCTACCAAATTTCCCCCCAAAAAAATTTCATTACAAGCATTTCCATTAAGTAATGTAGAGATAAAGATTGAAGAACAATCCAGACTGGTTTCTTAATTTTTTCCAGTGCCGTATTCATCTTCTTTGAAAATTTCAACACCCTCTCAGTCAGATTTCTCTCCTCTTTATGACTCCATGAGAGCAGAAGCCACACCCCCTCATTACCAACCTAACTTAGCACTACCTCTATCTGTGATAAGCCACACCCCCAGATAGCCTTGAGTCTAACTTGCAGTTCGATTCAAACCAGCAGTTACATTCTCTGCCAATCAGAGCAGCCTGGGCTTTTTTGGAAGGCGGAGCTTAAAGAGACAGGCTCTAAAATTGTGTGTTTCAGACAAAGGCTGAAAAGAGGAGATTCAGCAATGACACAGTGAGAAAAACATTTTTTTTGGACACTATACCATGAAAACAGTTTCTAGTAGGGACCCTCATGACAATTTAAAACACAAGAATGAGCATAATATGTGACCTACCCTAAATACACCTTTTTAGTTTGATATTATATCCAAATATTTGGCCTGTACCCTCTGACCCGACAGAGCCACCTGCTGGCGGCCAACAGCACCGGCAGTCTGCCCAGGAACCTGGCTGCAACACTGCAGGACATAGAGACCAAGAGACAGCTGGCTCTGCAGCAGAAAGGTAAAATCACCCACTTTACAAACAACAACACTCGCTCCACTATTGACTTATTTACACATTATTCCATAGTAATTCAATACATGCTTTTCCCACAGTCATCTTTCATCATCTATTTGAAAGGTTCCCCCGTCTTGTGGGTGGAGACCTTCTAAGGCTGTGCATCATAAATCTAAGGTGTGGCAAGACAAATGGACAGGAAAGCAGAGAAATGACGCATTAGATGCAGAAATTCTTAGGACAAGAAAGGGATTTTCTTTTCTTTATTCCACCTCTTCAGGCCTGTCAAAAAGATTGTCCCTTTAAGATTAATAAGAGCAGTCACAGCAGGCCCAAAAGGTCAATGGTTTAGCTAATGTTGCGAAAATATACAACTGTTCAACACTGGTTGACATATTAAATTTTTGTTTAGGAGACCAAAATAATTACATTAATAAATAATTGTTTTTTTATAAGCATTATGTAGCTTCAAGTGCATTACAGAAAATGGACATACATTGTAACGCGTTTCCCTGCTCTTCTTCATGTCAGGCGGGTGTGTATGTGTGTGTGTGTGCGCACACACAAGACATGGGCGTGTTTAGAAAGAGTTCTGTTCCTGGTTCCGCTACATTGCTGGACTAAATGGATCAGAAAAAAGCAGTCTGGTGGTGTCTAAGCTCAGCTCTCCCACAGTGCTGCACTGGAAGCCTGAGTTGGTCTGCTTCTGCCATTCTTCTCCTTATGTCTCTCTGCCTGTCTGTCTGTCTGTGTGTCTGTCTGTCTCTCTTCCCGCACTGCTCCTCCACAGAGCTCCAGGCCTGCAGACAGAACATCGTAGCAGGTAGACAGAGCACTGCTGCATCAGGGTGTTAGTTGTGTTCAGCGTCACTCACAGCCTACTGCTTGCTTGTCTACTCTCTCCCCATGAAAGCAATGTCTCTGGAATAGGCTCTTACCAAGTGTCAACACAGAAACTGCAGTGAATAATTTCTTGTTCAGACGTCGCCCTGTCTGTGTTGCTGTTGCTCTAAAAGTGGAGTCAGCGAAATCTGAACATCGCTTGTTGTTAAAATAACTTTTTGTCAAAGTGAGTAAATATCTCCTCATGATTCGCTACCTTTCTGTACTGTGTGCGAGCTGAAAAAGAAATCCAGTGTAAAAACACAGCCTAGAAAAACGACATGTTGCAAGCTGCGGTGGCTTTGTTTACCAAACCCTCAGTTTGCATACCAGTTTTCAGAGCCTGAGGCTGTGTATTAACACCATTTTTCTTCCGGCCCACAAACACAGTATGGACAGGGGATCGTGAGGAGATATTCACTGATTTTGACGAAAACATATTTTGAAGCGATCTCCAGAATCTCTTTCTCTACCATTTTTAACTCCTAAGAAATGGCTAAATTCACCTGTGGATTTCAATAATCCAGTAATTCAAATAAGTCTGCACCTCAAACATTCTAGTCTCATAGAAGCCTTCAGTCAGTTTGGCGGCAGGTTACTGTTATTGATGTATCCATCAAAGGCAAAGTTTACCATAACTTTGACACTTGGCAGTTGTTAATTCCAGAGCCTGTCTTCACCACCTTAAGCCTCCTCTCAAATCTTTCTCCTCATCTGCTTTTGTTCTCCATACCATCCAACCCTCTTTTCTCCTTCCATCAATCTTGTATGAATGATTTTTGCTGTTGGAGAATACATGTGGCATGTTCAGTGTTCAGTGAGCTCCGTATCGACCCGGGTGCCGGCTACTCTGTTATTAGGTGCACACTGCAGCATGGATTTGGTTGATACGTGAGAATTTGAGACAACTTAGGTATTTGTGGTGATGGGATTTAATGTTTTTCAGTTTTTTTGTGAACGATCCTGGAGCTTGTGTTAATACGGATAGAGCACATACTTGTATTGTATGTGTGGTGCATGGTTTTAATTGGTCTTGTACTGTACTGTGTGGGCTGGTGCTGGAAGTGGTGAAAGAATGCTTGGGATGACCTGAGGCATGCGGGTTTAAATGTGGTGATATCTGTAGGGAGAAAACTATGGAAGAGTGTTAGGGCCACGGTAGGACGGGGGAAAAAAATCTATAAAAATTTCATTATGCATTTTGACTTGTCAAGAATAAAGTGGAAATACAATTTTGTGAATAAAGACAAAATACAATGTTGAGACTGGGGCAGAAAATATGTTGACAGGTTTGAACTTTGGGTAATCTGCAGACAACGACATTACCACAGCCTTTACCTGTAGAGTTTACTCTGACATTGCATGTCCTGTTTATTCACTCATTTGTATTTCCACTTTATTCTTCATAATGTAAAAAAAAAAGTCCTCCGTTAATTTTTATCTCCCGTGGGCCTAATACTCTTCTGTATAAAGGACTTGAAGCTGGGCTGACTTGTTGGTGAAGTTACTCTGCAGCTTGAGAGTTTCTTTTCTCAATTCCACTTCTGTTGAGAACCAGAACCAATCCAGTGACCAGCGCTCCCTCCCTAACCCCCTCTCTCTCTCTAGGTCAGCAGGTGATAGATGAACAGCGGCGGCGCCTGGCGGAGCTCAAGCAGCGTGCAGCGGTGGAGGCCCATTGCCAGTGGGACGCGCTGCACGGTTCTCAGCCCCACCTCCTCACCTCGTCCTCCCCTTCCCCTAACTCCTACTCCCCTGTGCTGGCCTACAGTCACCACCACCACAGCCACCATGGCTCTTCTGGTGGAGGAGGAGGTCCTCCCATGGTGCACCACTCCATCCTGCACCACCAGCCTCCCTCTGCAGGAGAGCAGCCCTATGACACGCTCAGCCTGGAGAGCTCCGACAGCATGGACACCAGCGTCTCCACAGGCAACAACTCGGCCTGCTCACCAGATAATATGTCCAGGTAAAGGCAGCCCACACACGCTAATACTGACCACGCTAACACTTTATTTTTTATTTTTATGAAGGTAATCTCTTGATACATGGGGTCTCATTTACATTTACAATAGAAACATGCTGATTCCACACAAACATTTTAAATGTGAAAGCCACTCAGATAGCAATTGGCTGCTCACACCACTTGCAGTCTGTGTCCACAGGTCGGCTCATTTGGAAAACATGTGTCAGCGTTGCCATGCTGTGAATGTATTACAGCGGTGTTAAACCACAGCGTGTTCCCAGCACCACCTATTGCTCAAATAGCTTTTACAGCTCTCCAGAGTCCAATTCCAAAAACAATTAGTAATGTTTTTTTTATTTTTTTTTAAATTATTAGATGACTGTAATGGGATTTGTGGATACATGAGTGAGTGGGAAAGCAGCAAGATATACGAGCCAACTTGTGGCCCAAAATGTGTCATAGCATTGAGTCAGTAACACTGTCTTGGTTTTTGTTATTATTTCTAAAAGGTAGTTGTTGTTCCACTTCCAGATGATGGAGATAAATCATCCCCTCTCTAATTGGTCTGGGTTACGTTAACATGTCTGCATGTGTTGCTGAAATTAATCATAGCTTATATGTCAAACCACACTGAGGAATCGACACACTTTAATGGGCCTGTTAGGAAATATTTCCATAGATTTTGGTTTGTCATTACATACTGTAGCTGCTATGATTATAGCTATAATTTAGCTTTATTTGGGGAAAATATATTGTTGGGGTCGGTGAGCACATAGAGACTGTTAGAAGACGTCTCCACACACACAGATCATCATGGTATAATAACATGCATTTTAAAATGATTTAGCTTGCTACAACACTGTTATAATTCGGACAGTATGAAACCAATGATTGCCTTCTCCTGAGATGACGTCCGTCGTTAAAAGCATCAGTTAAAAGTTAAAATACAATAAATGTATAAATGACCTTACATTTAGTGAGCCTTTTTTATTTTTTTATTCTCAAGCACTGAGGAACCAAAAACTACAGAAATTAAAAAAAAACATTGTATATCATTGCCCCTCTAATCAGATACAGTTTGAATGGTTAACTGGGCTGATTTTAGTTGTCAGGATGCTAAGCTAATTAAGCTAACACTGCTTCATTGTGTTTGACACTGACAGTATCGGAGCAATGGACACGCTGCGGATCGAAGAGATGGAGAAGATGCTGAAGGAGGCCCAGCTGGAGAAAGCCAGACTTATTGAATCGCGGGTAAGACAACACAGTGTGAGAGTTGGACTATTCACAATCCATATACCTAGTGATGGATGGATGGAGAGTTCTTGCCGGGATATGAAATTACAAAAATAAATAAATAATAAGAATAATACATTTTCAGGTCAGCAACTGGAGGCTTTCACTCATTTTTATTGGCCTCCGATGTTTCAAATGTCTTTGTCTCTTTGTGTCCTGATGAAGAAGCCTAGATGGAAAATAAAAAGACCAATAAAGATCATGCATTACCTCATTTGCACACTCCCCTCTATACACTTGAGCTAATAATGTTCTTATTGTAACTTGTATGATTCAATGCTGAATTTATAAACACACTATTTATAAGACTCAAATAAATGGGAATGAATATTGATTTTGCCAGTAGAAATGGCTCATGTGCTGTCACTGGAGTTGAACTTAATTGCAAAGAGTGTTAACTCAGAAAAATGCAGTACTTATATTATCATGTATACTTCCATACATTACTTTCTGTGTGGAGAATTGGGGAAAAACAAAATCTTTTTTCTACAAAAGATAGTGATCAGAATCATAAATAGAACTGATTATCATGAACAGACAAATCAATTATTTATACATTCAATTCAATTCACAGGCACTCAAATTGAGCAGAGTTGCAGATTTTGAAAAAGCATCTCTGATCTACAAAGCAAACCATAGCATGTTGCCAGACTGTATCCAGATAGGCTGTTTCAAATAAGAAAATGGCAGCATTAACTGAGAGGGAACTGTATGTTTATATAGACCAGAACAAAGACTTGTTTTAGTATGGAGTTCATTTGTGGAATGGTTTTTGAAATGGAAAGTAAAGTGGTTTCTGTTACCTTCTTTCATTGCTCTGTTCATGGTATATTGAGCTCAGCTGACGAAAACAATTAAGGGTAGGTATTATAAGCTAAGGCTTCTTTAGCCTAGACATTTTCCATCCTGTTTTGTTTCTTGTTAATCTTTCGTTTTCAATGCTAGAAAATTATCAACTTGATGTTAATATACATCTAGGTTTTTACCTAGTCTGTTGGTAAATGACCCTACTAAACTAAACTGAATAATGCATATCACACTAAAGGATATTTGAACATTACATACAGTGTAAATGCAGAAACAAAACTCAATAGGTCACGGAGCTGATAAGGCTGATGCATCAGACACTTAACCATTCAAGGGAAAAATCTGTTTTCTTGCTTTTCCCTCTCATTACATGGACATAAGAGAATGTACATGTATCCTCTGAGCTAATGATTATAATCTCATAAAAAATCTGAATTTGACCTGATCAAGGACTTTGATACTTTAAACACACTCAGTCCTTTTTTTTTACACATTACACCTACATTGTGTATATGAATTATACATCGTACATACGTGTGTGTGCGTGGCTGTCTACAAAATTGATCCTTACTTCTTCAAACGGCTATAAGCTTTCTGTTTTATAGTCCATCCATCTTCGACACTGTTGGCTTCACAGCTACTCTCGGCATAGTAAAGCCTGCACAGGATCTTCTGAAAGTCAAGCTGAGATCTGAAGGAGGGAGCATACATACATTGAGTGAGTGAAGGCCTTCCACAGATCAAACACATGTTTAATGTACGCTGCTTGTCCCTGTAGGAGCGAGAGAGCGTGGCGCGCCGTCAGATGTTGGAGGAGGAGAGGAGACGGAGGGAGGAGGCCGAGCACCGGCTGCAGGATGAAACCTTCCACAGGCAGCAGCTGGTGGACAGGGAGGTCAAGATGAGGTCCAAGAACTTCTCCCAGGTCAGTCTCATAGGACCCAATGCGGTCTGTATGACTTATATATGACTTTATAACTGTCTGCTTGATGGTGGAGTCGGTGATTCTGGAGAACGCTCCTTATAAAAATGACTTTTTTGTCAAAATCAGTGTACTGTGTGTGTGTGTGTGAGGAAAAGAAAAATCCAGTGTTACTTCACAGCCTATAGGCTCCGTAAACAGGCATGTTGCTAGTAACAGTGTGGCCCCCCTTTGGCCCATCACTGGTTTAATCTAAATCTTTTCACGGACAAGACAAAATGATTTGAGGTTGATTTGGGTCATGTATTCGTTAGTTCATTTGCACTCCATCAAACTGTCAAAGAGAAAAGGTGCTGTAGTTCTTAATCCTCCTGTGTGTTTGTGTCTGTGCCCAGGCCCGACCCATGACGCGCTACCTGCCTATCCGTAAAGAGGAGTTTGACCTGCGCTCTCACGTGGAGTCTTCAGGCCACAGTGTGGACACCTGCTACCACGTCATCCTCACTGAGAAGATGTGTAAGGGCTACCTGGTCAAGATGGGAGGCAAGATCAAGTCCTGGAAGAAACGCTGGTTCGTCTTCGACCGCCTCAAAAGGACTTTCTCCTACTACGTCGGTGAGAAGTGTTGAGACTTAACGTTATTATATGGATGTGAATTATCTGGTGCTGCACACAATGGCCCTCATTTATCAACCGTGCGTAGACCAGAAAAGTGGGTGTACGCACATTTCCACGCAAACCTCGGCATTTATCAATATGGACGTGAGCGTAGGACACGCTCAAATCCCACGCCAGCTCTCAGCTCGTGTACGCAAGTTTGTAAACAGCATGGACTCGCAGTGCAGGCTGTGCCAGGTAGCCGATGACTTTGTTGGACAATTATTAGAAGATAATACAAATGCAATGTTTGCTCAGACCGAAATAAAGATATTAATCACTTAAAAATGTGCAGCTTATTTTTACTCAACTGAGTAGGTGAGCTGATTCAATAGTGCGCACACCGGCCACTTAAGAGCGCTGCATGGGACTGCGGGCAGTTGTCTCTGTCTTGGAGCAGCTGGGGGGACACTGAGACACGGGGGCTGCATTCATTCAAAATGTTAGCCTAAGTATTAAATATGTAGTAGGCCTACACTGCTCTTTTGATAAAAAATACACGGCACAACATTCAGCTTAAAATTGTATTTATTTGACGCACTTTTTATATGTTAGTTCCTCTTTTAATGTGTCATTGATCGCTTAAGCGAGCGATTTATTTCCACCGTTAACCGGCATGTTTTTCCGATCTGCTGGTGGAGCAGGGCGGTGGGCGCTCTCACAGCTGATCGTTGCCGGGTCGGTTTGTGCAGCTGCACATGCTGTCATACAGTAAAACGCAAAATGTGTTATTTTTTGTTTTTAAAACCCTTTTGAGTAGTGCTATTTAAAAGGGCCAATACATTCTAATCATTCAAATCTCTGCAGACGTGTATTTATTGTATGGGGACCATTGAGTCAGACCACTTTTTCTTCATCTATGTAAAGAAATGGCGACATATAATTGTATATGCTGTTTTATAGCATTTGAGCGATAGCCTACTGATGTAAACCTAAAATGCAAAATCCTCAGATGGAGATCGTTTTGTCAACACCAACGCTGTTGACCGCAGCAGTTATTTCCTTCCTAATAGCTGCCTTCTGTCGTTCTTTGATGCCGCTTGTAATGCTCCGAAATGAAACTCTTTTTTTTCTACTTTCGCTGTTATTCTGTCAATTTCTACTTCAGAGAAGTTCCTCTTCTGTGCCATAATGCGCATATCCATGTCGTAAAACCTCTGGGTGAGGCCTCTAAACTGAGAAAATATAGGGGCGTGATACGATTGTTTTCAGCCGCCGCATTTATCAATAATGGCCTGGCGTACGCTGAGATTGGCGAGATACGACTGTTTGATAAATCCCACGCAATTCCTGGCGTAGGGAGGTATTTGCGCCAGAATCTGCACCAGTTTCCATGCAAGTTTGATAAATGAGGGCCAGTCTGAGGGGAGGCTTTTACTCACTGTAGATCGACGCGGGGACATAGTAGCTCATGGCCATTTGCATCTCTTTAAAAAACAATAAATCTAGATGTTGGATACAGCCAGCGTTAAAACATATTAGTGTCCAAAGTTTTTACAGAACTTATTTTGGATACAGCCTTTTTTTGTTATTCAATAAATCAAAAAATACGAGGTGCAGGTCTTCAAAATGCATTTTCGTCATGTTTTTAAAGAACAAAAATCTCAAAAATTAGACCATTAACAAAGTATTAACAAATCATTTTGGAATAACCTCCAGAAATAGTGCTAAGAGTGATTTTGGAAAGTTTTGATGATGTAAGTGCTTTACAATTTCAGATTTTTGGTTCGGATTACTAACGTCCATTTAAGAATGTTTGAAATGGACAGCTGTTTTTGTCTGCAGTTTCTCGCCTTAAATCCCCACCTTTCCAAGCACACAACATCTTCATTAAAGGTTAGATAGTGTATTGATACCCAACAGTAGTTAAAATACCTTGAATTCAAAAATCCCTTTCTAGTCCTGTTTGGAAAGTTTCTCCAACATACTTATATTGCAAGGAGCACGGTCCGCTGTCTTAGAGCCTTTTCTTGAAAAAAAACATGCAATACTTGAAGCAGAATAAAAATCACCCATTTGTGTAGCTTGTCCATCAGTCACACACTCCTACTGTCTACTGTCAGGCGTCAGAATTTCTTTTTTTATTTTAGCTCAGCACGAGCTCTTCAGTCACCGACACAGGAAACTTGACTGTTTGACAGTTGATTGGTCTCTGGTCAGTTTCTACATGGAAGTTTTTCCACTGGTCAGGTGTTTATTTCCTCTGTGGCAGCAAAAACACAGTAGACACCGAGATACACACACTCACCTATACAGCTCATTACAGTAACTCCATAACTCTAAACTGGACTATGAAAAACTCACTAGCCGGGCAAGATCCAGTCTACAAACTACCCATAATGCAACGTTTTCTGTAGGAGCCGATGTTACACTAGTACGCTCTCTTTTCAAAAGGAATATGTGATGCTGTGAATTCATAAATGTCTAGCCCTCAAATATGATACTACGAGACCAGTTTTTCGAGTGGGATATCAAGGAAAAAGTTGTATAGTTTATTGTGCATTTGGTTGGCCCTGCTTTGTTCCAAAAGAAACTTGTTTCTAGCCAGAAAGAGGAAATAACTATAAACACATATTATGAAGCAATGTTTGTCGGCTGCTGGTCATTGCTTTGCAGTTTATCCTCTGCATGTCACTGTGATGAAGGAATCACATCCTCAAACTTTAAAATGTGCTGTCAGCCAAATGCATTATACTTGAAAGGACTCACAAGGTAAAAAATAAAGGCTCTTTTGAGTGTTAAATTGTAATATTTTACTGTAGACTGTTACTTGTGCTTCAATGTGTAAGTAGCATTTTACTATTTCATACATTGTTGGGTAGTTGAATGCATCATATTAAATAAGCATATTCAGTATAAAGAATAAAAAGAAAACATACTTCCCCTACGACACGTATAAAGGAACTCAAAATGGAAAATACTCCAGCAAGTTGAGTGCCCTCACATTTGTATTTCAGCACGGCGCTTGCTTGGGGTAAATTCCAGCGACACAGACGTCAGCATAACATAACAGCGGCAGATGAATTGAAATGTCGTCGTCTCAGGTTGTAAAAATGCGTAGCCGCCGCTGCATTAGGCAAAATGAAAACCATTCAATATGTAAAGAGGAGGGTTGAGTGACAGGCAGAACGTGCTCCATCCTCCCAGACCTTGAGCACAGCAGCAGCAGCAGCGTCACATGCAGAGTGCTGGTTGTAATTGAAATAGCAAAGCGCTGCGAGCTCTGGGGACAGGGCCTTTGAAGTCCTTTTTAGAAGGTTGTGCTTAAAGCTGCTTATAGAGCGTACAGCTTGGTTGAAAGGGAGCCAGGGGTTGAGGAGGAGGTGTACCGAGATTCTTTTACTTTGGCGCTAGTTAAAATGCACACAGCACAGCGTGGGGCTCCACCACTTGCCCTTGTCTATTGACCTTGGAAGACTGTAAGAACTGGGGGAGGTGACGAGTGTTAAGTCACTCACGGAGCGGCTCGTTTTTTGCACTTAATCAACCCTCTCCACCACAACCAGAGTTTTTGTGGTGCTATCAAGAAAAACGAGATGCAAATACAAGGGCTGTTTGAATGCTAAAGAGATCGTTAGCAAGATAATAGCTGCGTATTAAAATGGAGAAAAAAAAGTGGTATTCCTCGAAATGAAGCACTGGCTGGCTTTTTCTACCTAGTACTACTCTTTAAGTTAAGGCTTGAGTGTGTGTGTGTGGAGGAGTGTTTGTGCCTGGAGGTAGAGATAGAAGAGGGTGTTGAGTTCTTCCAACCGGTTCCTCCTTTTACTGCAGTTCTGCAGTGGCTGATGAAACAAAGTGCAATGATGTACTAGAGTAGCGTAAGAATGCAGTCAAGTGTGAAAAAAATACAATGAAGAGCCCTCCGTTGGTTTTAAAACAAAATAAGAGAAAAAAGGAAAAAAAAGTGCTGCGGTTGTCTTTTTCCATCCATCATCGCAAAGCACAAAATGGTCATGATCAAAGTTTGATTTAAAAAAAAAAATTGTAATGCTAGTATGGCTTTTTCTCCTCATTCTAGGTGACATGGAATTGACGTGCCACGGCTTTTTCTTGCCAAAAAAAAGTCTGCTGTTGTCATTATATGTTTAAATCTTTGACTAAACCCATGTTATCTGCCTTCCACACAGACAAACATGAGACCAAGCTGAAGGGTGTGATCTACTTCCAGGCAATAGAAGAGGTCTATTACGATCACCTCCGCAGTGCCACCAAGGTAACGCTGGCAAAAACACAAACATTATTTCTCTATCTATTTATTTCACACTTTTTTTGTTTGCTTATTTTCACCCTGCATTCTCTTTTCATTTCCAAACATGTCTGTGCGCGCACTCTGTGGTCTGCTTCTTTCTTTTTCTCTGCGCCGTGTGCTTTTTGCTTTGGCCGGCCGCCGCCACAGAAGGGATTTTTCAACTTGAATATGACCAGTGTATGTATCCAGCACACTCTCTTTCTGTTCACACTCCTAACCTGACTGAACCCCTGTGTGTCCATACCGTAGACTGTGTATTGATGCTTGATCACTTGAAGTGTGGTCGTATGACGTACTTATGCATAGATAGTGGGTAACCTTATGGAGATGGTGATCATTGCAGTCACTATAGGGAGTTTGGGGGAGACGTCCTAACCTAAAAAGTGAATTTTTGTTCAATTGTATGTTAAATTGCAAAAAATAAATGGCTGTCTTCCGGTTTCTGTGCATCATATGAGTCCGCTAATCAGCTTTGAAAAACTCCCACATTTACCATGCAATTGAACAGATATTTATTTTTTAGGTAAGCATTTATATACTGTACATGTACTGTTTCTGATGGCCCCCTCTGAAACATTACAAGGCAACATCTCCACCAAACTCATTATAGTAAATGTGCTGACAGCCATCTTAATTAGGTAACACACTAACTTTGTTAGTACCTCATACAACCCCACTTCAAAAACACTGAACTATCCCTTTAAATTACCTCAAAACTTAATTAGAATGGCTAATCCTGCTTGATCCCTCTGTCCATCACAAGAATGTTATTATTGTGTATGCATTATTAGTGGCGAAAGTACCTCACTATGGTTTATTTTAAGTATGAAGCAGAAATAAAATCCAAGAAAGTAGTTGTAGTTAGACATGGGACGATAAGTACATTTCATTCTAATCAAACAATCTTAAAAATTCACTTTCTTGTGGGGGATGCAATGGGCATGCCAAGCCTTCAGCCATGGCAACAACTTTAAGATTCAGGATTGACTGGAAAGATGCAGGCCCCCTTCAGTACAATTTTAAAAAGTATGTATGATAGCATGCTACACAGCTTTTCAAGTCACTCATGTGAAAATGTTCCAGATTATCCCAATAATGTAGAACTCACCAGGATAAAATCAATATATCGTGATCGTTTTTTTTTATTATGGAGATTTGTGATCAAATCTTCTCTCCTCCCATTCCTAGTTGTAGTTTTTGTTGTTGTTGCCATATTTCTCTTATTTATGATTAGGGCTGCTTGACGTTAGCTTTACACATCTTGTCATTTTTCATTCTTTTATCTTCCAACATAAAGCTATTGCTGCTGCTGCTGCTGCTGCCTCCTTTGTGTGTTTGTGTGTGTGATGGCCTGTCGCAATACGCAGCACTCACACTAACCGTGTGGCTCTGATCAACCGTGGAACTTTGATATGACTTGTCACTTCCAATGTCACAGTACAGAGGAAAAACTTGAAAGTCTGGTGCACTTAAATAAAAGACAGAAAGAAGAAGGAAAAAGTGAGGCATATGAGTGGTACATGTGTGTCAAGGTGAAATAAATTCTTCAGTAGTCTGGTCTACTGCTCTGCCAAAAACATAACAACAATGTTATGGGGACGACACCCATACAAGTGTATTTGTTGATGTACTTTTCTTTATAGATTATTTTAGATCATTCTCATATTTTGTGTTTTCACACTTTCGTTGACGGTTCCAGTATTTTTAAATGCATACATACTTACGATATACGTATAGTTATCTCTGAGGCCTTTATGCTTCTCTGAAAGTAAACTCCAGAATCTTCAGACGCTTGTGACCATCAATGATTTTCAACCATGTCTTAAGATGGCATAGCAGCAATTAATGGTAAAAAGGGCAGTTATTACATTTATGCCAATAACACAATATTTTTTCTGTTTATAATGTAATGTAATACAAGCTGATAATGTAGTTACTTGCCAATAACATTTAGAACCAATAATTCTGAACCAGTATCTTTTTGCTCATAATGTAACAATGTATTATTGGCTGGTTGTAATACTAAGGGTACATATCATGGAAGTGAATCTTTATAGACACTATATATAACTAAAATACTTATATCACTTTATTTATTACATTATCTGCTTCAATAATTTAAAAAAATAGATTGTTTAAAACATGGCTAATTATGTAACAACCAGCCAATAATGTAGGCTCATAATAAAGTATTATACTATGGGCAAAAAGTTGTGAACTTATTGGTTTATAAATGTTATGTTACTGGCAAGTTACTACATTATGTGCTACTGCAGACATTCAGTAGCATCTGTGATTCGGGGAGTAAGGAGTCATGGAAGTCTGATCCTAGATGTCGTTGCTTGTCCGTCTTCCAGAGCCCGAACCCCTCCCTGACCTTCTGTGTGAAGACCCACGACCGGCTCTACTACATGGTGGCCCCCGCTGCAGAGGCCATGAGGATCTGGATGGATGTTATAGTCACAGGAGCAGAGGGATACACACAGTTTATGAACTGAAGAGACACACACACAGTACAGAGAGGAGTTGACGAGCAGATAGTTTCGGCAGGGACCCTCCCATCATCATCACAGACTCTTCAGGCCCCTCCCTGTTTCCAGTCCACAGTAGCGGACACACACACACACACACAAAGCCTTCTTTGTTACGTTTCATTTTTTTCTTCTTTTTGATTTGACTATGTAGATGTTTACCCCGCCACACTTTTTTTTTTCCTACGTGATTCTGTTTGGATTGAAAAAGGGAGCCCGCTTGGAGGACACACACATCTGTATATAAACCAAAATATATCTGTTATATCTGTCAAAGACTTAAAAAAGAAAAGAAAAGAGAAAGCATTTCTATATTGCCAAATGGAGATCTTGTAGTGACTGCTTGTTGAACCTTTTGTATTATTTGTTTCCTTTCTTTCTCTTTTTTTTTTACTTTATAGAGAAAATTGCCAAATGACATAATGCCAATGTTTTGTTTGAGTGTTCCATTACAACTGTGCTCTGTTTAGACCGTAAGGATCTTCAAATCAAAAGATTTAATCAATATAGAAATACGTTTGAAAAAGAATCTTGTTCAAAATGTATAAATAACAGTTTGTCACAGTGAAACATGGTAAAACATTGCATCCTCCACTCCACCTCAGTGCTGCTCTTACTTAGACTAAAGATCAACACTAAATCAAGTGTTGAATATACAGCACATTTAAAAAAGGTATCCACAGCTTCATGCTAGTCATTCACATAGGCTTACCAAAGTGGTTGGAGGTATATTGTTAAGACTTTGACCCGCTACAGCTCAGGAGTTCTCTTTGCAGTTCTGTCTATGGTTCAACCAATAGGCTGAGGTTTTGAGCTGGTACTGATATTAGCATTGAAGATGCTTAAAATTAGTATATTTAAAGGTTATTTAAACTATTAAGAAAATGCTCCACTAAATCCAAAATAGTAAAATACTTTCAGCAATAACACATTACTTTGACATTTTCAAAATATATCTTATTTGCGTCTTTAAATGTCAAAATGTGCTTAAAAATCGATTTCTTGCTGAGACGAGAAGACTGATACGACTCCCATATTTGTAGCCTACGCTCATTTTGAATCTAGAGCCGGGGAGCTTAGCTTAGCACAGCACTTAGACTGGAAGCAGATGGAAACAGCTAGCTAGCCTCTGCCCAATCGTACCTAGCTTCATTCAGAACTCACTAACACACCCTAATTGGCTTGTGTAATTGGTAGACAGGTTATTTTTTTTACCTTTTCCACACAGCCAGGCTAGCCTTTATGCTAGGCTAAGCTAAAAGGCTCTACTCCATATCTAACTCGGGAGAAAGTAGGCTATATCAATTTGTTTCCATAACTAATGTTATCTATAACTACTTCTTAAAAGGAAACGTGAGAGAAAACTTTTGAGAAATACACTTCTTTAACAGTTTTGAATCTGGATTTATCAGTTAGTCGGATGGTTTTCACCCGTTTCCAGGCTTTGTGCTAAGCTAGGCTGAATATGCCTTCGAATATCCTCCACATTTTTGATTAAATGAAAAATGTGGTCAACTCATATCAGTTGGAGGTCACTCGCTAAGAAAACCTCTAGCCTATAGTTGTCTAACCATAGCTGCCACATTCTCAGTGTATTTGACTAGATTGAACATGAATATCTCACTGTGTTTGTATGATGCTGACATGTAACCAACTCAAGGTGTTAACTGCTTTATGTTTGCGCACATGTAGAAAAAAAGAAGTGGCGCTAATCCATTTGCCTAGTAGCCTTTTAGCTAACACGATGATGCGACTACACAGCTGGGAAGCACCATCATCACTGCCAGCCTCAAGCAAAACCACTAGAGGGCGCTATAGAGACCATACCAACACAGGACCACGCAGAATTTCAAAGAAATACGGACTAATGCAATTCTGAACTGTGCCTTGAATATGTGTTGTTGTCGATGCCGTGAGTGAGTCCAACATAGCCTTGCTGGAAGGATACAACCGTATGATTGCATCAATGTGTGTTGGAGCGGTAATACAGTGTGATAGTTTGGCATGATGTTTTATGCAACACTATGGGGACATCTGAGCACAGTGGGGACCTGCCAGTTTAATTTGATTATTTAAACTCTGAATGTACACAATATTTGGTACATCTGTTTATTTAAAAAGGACCAGCCTACCAATTTCACATGTCAAAGTCAGTTTAGCTAGCTGTCGGGGAAGTTGTATAGTAAGCTATACAGTATTCTAGGACTTAATACACTATTGGTTGCATTATGGAAATGTAGGAAGTTCAGTGTCTTTAAAGATTGACCTGTAATGCTTAACTTGTGACCCTTTAAAAAAAAAGTGCAGACGAATAAAAAGTCCAACAAGGATATTAAACTTAAAAAAAACAGCTGAACTCAGGAAAATGTGGGTAATATTTTGTACATTCAGTTGTGAGGGTTGGGGCTTTTAATTTGCATGTTAAAGAAGCATGTTCAAAACTATGGCTGTAAACAGTGAAAATGTAGCCTACAAAAAGACAACATACCTTTTTGAAATGTATTACCACTTTAAAATATATTTTAATCAATTGCAGCCATTGCATAAACATATTTTAACTTTCTATATACATATATATAGAAACCAGTTGGCTTAATTCCATCGCCAATGAAAGTCCCTCAGAGCTCCCTCCCTGCTGTGAATCCCCACTGTGAGCTGCCTGAAGCCTGTGTGCACCAGAGCGCTTCAAAAGAAAATCTTGTCTTCACTTTTGACCAGGCTTTGTCGTCAAGTGTGTATCATGACATTTAAAAAAATCCATTGATCGTCCTCAAATATGACAGTTAGTGGACAGGTGCCCTGTTCTGTTTCGGTAGGGATCAGAGGACCCACTATGCTGTGATTTGTATTTGATTTTTTTGCAGCATGTGGAACGGGTGTTTAGTTTCATGGTTCGGTACAGTGACGATAGTTTATGGTTGTGGTGCCTGAGATAGTGACACGTTTACTTCTGAAAAAGAAAAAAAAAAAAGAAAAGAGAAAACTAGTGAAAAGACCTTAATATATTCTGTCCCCCCTTGCCTTTAATTTAGCTGCACAGTGAACATGTGTAGACCAAACTATTCAACTCTGGCAAGGCTGTTAAATCATCGTCTGTTGGTAGTAGGAGGAAGTATATATATATATATAAAAAAATTACTGTTGACGTTGTCTATGTTGAAAAGAAAGGAATCTAAATATACTGTAAAGAGGATGCCTGAAGCCTGAATGAAACAGTATTGTATGGAAAGAAGTACAGTTTTTACTTATTTTTGTCATTTTAGAAGATTTTATTGTCAGTTACATTTCAAATTGTATGGTAGTGATGTATCAATCTACCTTTTTTTTATTGGTACAGCTGAACACACACACACACACACCCACAGAATAGTTCACCTAGCACTCATGAGACCGTACTTTTGTTTTTCTAGAAAGTAGATCCTGTTTCACACACACACACACACACACACACACACACACACACACACACACACACACACACACACACACACACACACACACAATACTCGGACCATACTGTGTTATTGGTACCCTGTATGTCTCATGCGTTACTTTCACGTATGAATAATACGGATTTTGTCAAATCTATTAAAAAACAGAACTGTTACAGAATGCCTGCTGAAATTCTTGAACTCAGTGGGTTATATAAATGTGAAGCTTCTTCCAGTTTTGAGGAGAGAGACTGCAGTAATAGTAACTGGATGGATTCTCATGCTGATGGATTATTGCTTTGTTACGTTAGAGATGTAAACAGAAGGGCAAGGACAAAAGGACAGCATATTGAAGAAGAACAATCAAAAAAGCTAAAAAGAAAAGTAAAAATCCGTTTGTAAAATTAGACACACTAAAAAATCCCACATTCCCTCACAATGAAACACAACTAAATATGGGAAAAAAACGGACTAAGAAATAAAAAATAAACATCTAAAAATGTCTGACACGGTCACACACGTCCTGTCACGGCTTCTTGCATGATTCTACAGCTCGTTGATGACGTCACCTGGAAAAGAAACAGTCACTCATTTATCTGTCGACTAACACACGCATACACTCGCAGATACCTCAAATTAAAGACAGTCACATTCAATTTTGTCTTCAAATTCTAAACAATTGGCTAGTCAAGTTTCATGAAACCGCATGGGAAAGAAAATTAGGAATTGGGTCAAGTGAGTTTGGGGAAAATTGTCAAATAACTGAGAGCGTTTATGAGTAGACAGGACGACAATTCAAGCAAAGTAGTACATCCTGGGCCTGTGGTACTTCTCACTGCAGTTTGCATCTTAATCCTGAGCTCTTGTGACAACATGAAAGTCAGCCCTCAGAATACAGACAGCCTCACATTAGTACAAGTTGAAATGCTTCAAACTAAAACAGAGACATCACAGAGTCATTGCAATGTGTCTGCAAGCAAAAAGGAAAACAGAAAATGCATTAACTACTTTAATTTACCGAGTTCACCAACTCTTTGCTTGTAGTTAAAATGTTGATAAAATGACTCCTACAGACTTGCTTTTGTGACAACTGCGTTGATTTATCAATTCATGCCGTTTTGGTTCACGCATAATGATGTCATAATCATAGACAAATGGTGTAAACCAACAAACAACTCAGAGCTTTAGAATGTGACTTACTCTCTGCACAGGGGGAGGTGTAGTCAGTGACCGCCACATCACCTGAAAAATGTCATTAGAAACAAAGTCAAAACACTAAGACTGGGCCACCGTCACACATGGCTCTCACATTGAAGACGACTCAAACATAATGTTGGTGAGAAAGTTTCAGAGTAAAGAATGCCAGCGCAACTCTTACTTGTCTGGTAGTAGTCGTAGACTTTGACCACGGCTGGCTTCAGGTTCCTGACAGGCTGGTCCTCCTGTAGTGTCACACTGTAGATCATAGTCTCATCCTGCTTCAGCTGAAACCACAAACAACAGGCCGCTAATGATACTGCTGTGTCTTGTACTACTTTACATTAAAAAAGGGTCACATATAAAGCTCATTTTCAGGTTAAAAATTGTAATTTGGTTTTCTACTAGAAACTGCTTTCATGTTGAAGTGTCCAAAAACTGTTGGGGAACACATATTAAATGTTCAAAATTAGGTGACCTTTAACTAGTATTATTAGATGTGAACACACACACCCGTGTCAGCGCTTCTTACCCCATCTAAGTAGATGTTGACGAATCCTTCCTCCACATCCACACGCTTCACTGAGCTGTCGCTCTTCAGCTACATAAAGCACAAACAGCCATCAGTATACTCCAGCTAGTAAAATACTGTGTATCACAAAGGGATCAGCTGCATTGCTCATGGTTAAATCATGTGTATGGAGTTGTGGATGTACTGACCAGCTTCAGAGAGCCCTTGTCCAGAATGTATCCAGACAGCAGCTTGATGTTGATGATGAGCATGTTTGTTTCCTCCCTCCGGCCCTGGTACCTGCGCAAACACACATGTTTCTCTTTATAAATAGAGCTGGGCGATTCATTTTGATTTTGGCTTCCCCAGATATTCAAAATAAAACAATCATTTTCCCAACAAAAAAACAAAGGTCTGTATGCTGGCTGTTGTATGTAAAGGTCATCTCAAAAGGTCAAACCATTATTTAAACAAAGCAGTTTTCCATTCGTCTTCCCCTTATAATGAAAAACAGCTGAACTGTTTCCAGTCAGAGTACTTTAAAAAAAGGTGGAGACAGCAATTCTTGAGAACGCTTGTTGTCAAAATCACTTGTCAATCAATCTTGTACTGTGTGTGTGCTGAAGGAAAAAATGGTGTTAATTCACAGCCTAGGCTCTGTAAACGGGCATGTTGCACGCTACGGTAGGCCCTATTGTTTACATACCTTTTGATTAAATGCCCGTTTACAGAGCCTAGGTTGTGAATTAACACCAGCTTATTTTTATTTTTTATTTTTGACAGTGAGGAGATATTCACTGATTTTGACAAAACATGATTTTGACAAAGCCGTCTCAAGAATTGGAGCTACTTTTTGTTTAGTGTAATATTACTACCATAAGTGTCCTTACCCAGGGAAATTCTACACTACAATCCAGAATAACTACTAACAGTAAATACCAACTTATTTATCACCAGTCAGCGCACACACACACTGTACCTGACGGTCACAAAGAGGATGAGCTCAGGCCGGCTGATGTTGCACTTGGCCATGCTGAAGGTGGAGATGTTGAATGCAGAGAAATCAGGGGGAGGGGGGATGTTGTAATGCATGGAGATCTGTGGGAGAGACGGACCAAAACACACACTGCTGTGAGGTGACACATACCAGCATCTATGCAGCTCTGTGTAATTTACAGGTCAGAGATGCTACATTTGTCACTGAAACCAATTCAATGCCTAACTACTAACCCTTTGTCACTGAAACCAATTCACTGCCTAACTACTAACCCTTTGAAGTAATTGTACAGATTGATAAGTGATTCACTAAAGATAATTTACAGTGGAACAATACACTTTTACCAGAGAAATGACAAAAAAAAAAAATAAGAGAACTGCATTTTATCATTTTCAAATTTTAATGAAGTGGCTACGAGGAACTTAGTGATTGTAGCGCCCCCTTTGGACAAAAGTGGGAATGTGTTTACAACACCACCGCCTGCTGTCCTAGAGATCTTTGCTAGCGTGTGCTGGCAGCTTGTGTATTTCTTAAAGGAGGCGAGTGAAAGAGAAACGTCAGGATGCAAGGCCATGAGTTAATGGAATTATATGTGACTATATATATTAAATGAATCATGGTAATTAAAGATGGTAAGCAAAAAAAATAAAAATAAAACTTTGATTTTTGCACTGTTCATAAGCAGAAGCTTTTCCGACCAGTCTGTTGTAAAAAGTTTTCAAAAGATCGGAGGAATCTAAATTTACCAAAAATGGCATTCATTTCGCAGATGGTCTCGTTTGCATGTCATTTATAATAGGACATCAGCACTGTTCCATTAAAATTTAAAAGTTTTTTTAGTCACTTTAAAAAAAGAAAATCGGCAAAACTAAATCTAAACTATACTTTTAAACAATTGAAAAACATTTAAATAACAAGTTAAATAAATATTTAATTAATTTCTGTTGTCAACTGTTATAAAATATATTTTTTGCAAATTACACCAATCACACAGTATATGTTATGTTGTAAATTTAATTGAAAAAAAGGTTATTTTGACAACAAGCGTTCTCCAGAATCGCTGACTCCACCTGTTGTCAGTGTATATTTACTGTGTGTTTACCAGCTTTTAAACACTGACTTCATTTGGGTTTTGTTGTTGCTTATACCTGTGCGAGCACACAGCTCTTCCCCTCCGCTCTGAGTGTGTACTCTCCGGGCATCTCAGTCAGTTTCTGCTCCTGGTACAGCAGCCTGTTGCTCTGGTCCACTGTGAACAGTATGCTGAGGCCTCCCAGTGAGGTGACCGTCACTGCAGTGCTGCCCTCTGCGCTGTAGGTGGCAGTGGCGTACTTAGACAGAGCCTGCAGGGCCACCACAGTGTCCTGGGGAGCATAGGGGTTCCACCAGTCATTCAAAACAGTCAGGCCATTGCCTCCGGGCAAGCCCAAATATACAAAACTTATTGTAAGGAGATCATTACAATTTTATTCATGGCCACACAAGGGGGAGTTCCACTATGTCCTAATCTGTTTTTGTAATTTGTTTGTTGCTTTTTTCCAGTTGACTCCAAACTCAATAGTACAGAAAAGAAGATGGTTAAATTTTGTCTCCTTAAAGCAAAATCCAACGTCCTGGAATTCTGTTAAAAGGCCGAGCAAGCAAAGGTGGATGGATAGATTACTGCAAAGCCTGGCAATGGAGAAACTTATCTAGATAGTAAAGGGTAAATATGCGACTCCTGAAAAGGATCTTGTTCATGACAAAATCTCATTCTTTTTTTAAAAGCAGGGGAGGAAAGGGGCTTAAATGCCACACATTGACCTCTTGTGTGTGTGTGTGTGTGTGTGTGTGTGTGTGTGTGTGTGTGTGTGTGTGTGTGTGTGTGTGTGTGTGTGTGTGTGTGTGTGTACCTGTGTGGAGGAGAAGCCTCCGTATGGGTTCTGCTGTTGAGTGAGCCAGCGTACGATGCTGGATGAGTAATCCAGGTTGAAGTCTGGCATGGGCGGACCGGACAGGAGGGCCAGCAGCACATACGAGGTCATCTCCACCTCCAGAGAGTCCAGGCTTTTCCCAGAAGCCCCTGCTCTCTGCCAGTGACGGGTGCCACCTGCCACAGACAACAGATTAATACATTCATATAAAGTGTCTTTACACACCCTTTTAAAAACAAAAACTTTTATTCTAATTCGTTTTATCAATGTAAAACCAATTTTAATAGATAGTGATTCTTTAAACCACATTGCATATATTCTATGTATTATTATCACAAATCAAAAAGACTTAATGTTTGAATTTAGATCGAATTTTAGTCTTAGCAAAATTTTGCATTGTTGAAGGAGCCTAACGGCCTCCACACACATCCTGCGTCTTCCTGTGGAGCGCGTCGCCTTACCTTACTGCTGCCTCTCTCGCGTTTTTTCAGACACACATACAACGTCTCTCCCTCTCTTCTACATAGATATTTCATTGATAATTCCCATTAAAAATTAAGTTCTTTCATGTAATTTATGATGCATATGATTTATATTGAGTCAAATATTGAGGCTGGACAGTAATCCGTGCGCCCCATTGCCATTCTCTTTTTTTTTTTTTTTTTTAACATTTTCGCTTGTTGGAAGTTTTATTTTGAAAGGGACACAACAGGAAATGGTGAAACTACAGCGAAAGCTGCCGGTATGAAGTCAATATGACTCTCAGCAGAGTATTTATTTGTCAGTTAAAGCAGAGAGACCCGAGAGAGACGCGCGGCTCTCAGAAAAAAATAGGAGAGCCTCCTGAGGTAAAGGGGAGCATGGCTGCAGACGTGGCTGCAGACATGCCTCCGACGCGCATCCATTCTGAGGTTGGCTGTGTGGCCGCTCTAGGTTGATTACACGGTCAGTGAAAAAAAGTCAGACGCAGACGCGCAGTAGACGCGCAGTAGAGGTAGGATGTGTGTGGAGGCCGTGAGGCCCATGAATTTCACTGACCCTGTGTGTGTGACCTCTGGTGCAGGTATGTGAGCAGCTTGCTCCTCATGTCGTGGTCTCCAGCCAGAGTGAAGGTATAGGAGAGCAGGGCTGTGGTGTACAGATTGTCCATCTGACGCACCACTGCCTCCTTCAGACAGCCCAGACAGCGCGACACTACAGGGTCCTGGTAACAACACAGGGAAGACTATTAAAGGGGCAGTCAGTTTGTCAAAATCAGCAAATATCTCCTCACAGACTGCTACCTGTACGTACTGTGTGTGCTAAAAAATATGTAATATGGTGTTAATACACAGCCTAGGCTCTGTAGACTGGTATTTCAACAAAGGGGGCCACCATAGCTACCAAAATGAGTATGATGTATTGACAATGGATTTTTTTGTTTTTACAGAAAACACACACACACACACACACACACACACACACACACACAGGATCATGAGTGCATAGGCAGCATGAGTGCATAGGCAGCAACACATTTTGGGGCGGCAGTGGCGAAGTGGGTAGGAAGTTCGCCTCTGGTGTGCAGGGTCGGAGGTTCGATCCCCCGTCTCCCCGCCACATGTCGAAGTGTCCCTGGGCAAGACACTGAACCCCGAATTGCTCCCGGTAGTAAGCTTAGCCTACCCTGCGTGGTAGCTGCTGCTATCCTGCTGCTATCGGTGTATGAATGTGTGTGTGAATGTGTACCAAAAAAAACCAATGTAAAGCGCTTTGAGTCTGTGATAAACGGAGATATAGCGCTATACAAGTCCATTTACCATTTACATGACAACAAATCTACCAACAGTATGTCGGCCGCCCAAGGACATATTAGATTTGTTTGAGGCTATTTTAAAAGGGATCAAAGTTTCAATTGATATTAACCCAATGAATACAACGTGTTAAAATCTCAAAGCTGCAGAATGAGTATGGATCATATGTAAAGGTCTGTGGATGAGGTGGTTGTGAGACTCACTGTGACGTTAGCGTCCAGCTCCAACATGGCTGCAGTGATGTAGGCCGTCAGGGACACATCGTCAGTCACACCTCCCTGTTGGAAAACATATCATTGTTACGCTAAACCAATATTATAATATCGAATAATAATTGAATTCCTCATACATTAATCCTCCTTAAGTACTCAAGTACTTTGCTACCAGCTTTTACTAAAATAATTTGTGGCTTTTTGTCTCACTCTCCGGCTCAAGAAAAGCCGACAGATACAAAAAAAAACGCACACACAGTTACAGGACCAGTTTCTGGGCGCCTTTTACTGCAACTGAGTGCGAGGCAATAAGCTAAAAATTATCAAATGTTCCTTTACTGCTTTTAATTAATTTCAGTCATTTGTTAATTGAATGCATTTATCAGTGACGCGACAGGAGAGAAAATGGGAAACAGGCATACAAGATATGTGTCTAGTCTCACAGAGTTTACAACCCTGTGCTCCATATCACATTGTATGATGTTTTTAATTCTGTAAATACATTGTATTACTTGATAACTTGAACCTTTTAATTGTGGAAAGCTCTGGGTGTGAACTTGAAAAATTGCTGTATAAATATTTTGCTCTATTCATCAACAGATATTAAACATGTCCTACACGGCTCTGAGGCTTCGATATCCTGGAACAATGTGTGTGCCTAAAATGTCTTCTGGCTTGGTGACAAAATAGATATCATTGGAAGCATTTTCCCTTTATTGCACCTCCACACATTTTAGGGAATAAGCTCTTGATTAGAAACTGAACTAAACTGTGCTCAGATCAGTAGTCTAACTTTACTATGCAATTCTACGTTGGTGCTTAATACACAGTTGGTTCAGCTTCTTTTTTTATAACAGCTCAGAAACTCTATGCAAATAGTTCCTCACGATTTAAGCTAATGCTTTGTTGTTTTTCTGATGGGAATAATTCACTCAAGTGGAGCTTTAAGTGATGGTATTACCTTCATGCCATTGTGGAAGAGTTTGCCCACAGATCTGATGCATCCATCGGGCTGCTGGTGACTGGACAGCCAACTCCTGGCTTCTTCTATGTGACTGGGCTGAACGAAGATGTATGGCCGCGCCCCGCCAAACGACTTCATCACAAAGGCGGTCAGCCTGAAAGGACACACACATAAAAGAAATGTATGTATATATATAAAAAAAAATATATATATATATGAAATGTATGTATAAATATAAAATATATATATATATATATAAAAAAAATATATATATATAAAATATATATATAAAAAATATATATATATATATATATATATATATATATATATAAAATATATATATATATAAAAAAATATATATATATATTTTTTTATATATATATATATATATAAAAAAATATATATATATATATATATATTTTTTTTTTATATATATATATATAATTTTCTTAGTAAACCAATCTACCCCCCATGTGTGCATATGTTAGTAACCCCCAAACGAACCCAGCCTCAGGACAATTACATAACAGCCTCCTGTCTCACGCCAACACAATCACTGTGTGAGCAACACAACATGAGCCTCACTCCAGCACTACAGAATACAAACACACAGCTAATGTTCACGTAAACATCCCTCCTCATACTGTTAAGTGTGTTATGGCCACATAAAGGAAAAACATTAAAAAACAAACAGCTGCCTTTAGACAGATGTTGCCCTTGTTGTGTAGTTTACAGATAATTGTTTATTCTCGTAAAATTAGGACTTTATTATCGTGATTTAATTATTTATTTTTTCTCAAAGTGCCCCTTATATTCTGTTATATATATATACTATAGACAATGCACTACACATATTGTATGGCACTATTATCAGAATGGAGGCAGTCAGCTCTGCTTAACCGCCTCTAAATAAAAAAAATCAAATAAAAAAGCTGCATCAATACGTTTTTGCTTACTTTTGGGCAACAGACCACGTTGCAAACATAACTCTGACACATCGAACTCTATAAAGTATGAATGTCAAACTGGTGCATATTAAGATCATTTTATCTACACATCCAGGAGTGGGCATCAAGCAACATTAGCATTCACCTCGAGTCACTGTCCTGCCCACCTGAGGCACATAGGTCAATACTCTCCACCAACAAACAATACCTGGAACTCTGACTGCTAAATGCTCCGCTATGCTCACCAGCTAACTAGTCAATTTATCAGAGCATCTTCTCCAATAACAAAACATCTGTCTGTGATTGGGGTTGACGAGAGCAGAGTGTATGTGTGTGTGTGTGTGTGTGTGTGTGTGTGTGTGTGTGTGTGTGTGTGTGTGTGTTGGGCCTGAAAAAAAACCAATGGGGTTTAAGAGTCTCTGTTGGTTCATCTCTATATAATAATTTGAGCCATTGTTCAGATCAAAATATTGACTCCTACAGCTTTGAATACAATTCTATACATTCGGCTCACACTTTGTTCCGAAGTCCTCAAAGTGATTTAGACAATTCCATCTAATCTCCTGTTCAAATTTTAAAATGTAATGGAACACTTGACTTGCCCTAGTTTCTCCACATCAAACACACACCCACACACACATACACGCCAAGTGCCAAACTGCCCAGCACCCTTTTTCATACAGCAAAAGTTTTTTTTTTGTTGAAATTCCCTGAGGCTCTATGATTTAAGCCCATTCATTGCAAAATATTAATAAATCTGGCAGATTATTCCACAAAGTCAAATTATTAGGACGTGTGCGTGCTGGTGCCAAACACCTCCCACTGTGTCTGCATGTCCTCTTTATTCTCTCGTCAAAAGAAAATGTTCAGTTTAAAAACAGCCACGCTCCAAATCAAAATGTTTAAATGTTCTATAACCGGCTGATGCAACTGCAGTGTATCATGACTTATACAAGTGTGACATGTTATTTTGGTACTTGTGTTTGACCTCAGGTTTTTAGTGACAGGTGTGTAAGTGAAGTTAACACATGGGACAGACAGTGTTATATTTCTATATTTCTATCCTGTATGTGAAGCACACTCATTATGGTTACTAAGAAAGGTTTACTGACCAGGTGTTTCCAGACTCATCGTTCTTCCCAAAGGCGCTGTAGGATCCGTCGTCATGCTTGTAGGTGAGCTCCCTCTGATATCCTACCACACACACAAACAATATACAAGCAAAAAAAAAAAAAGGAATTCAAAAATGTGTTGTTCCAGGACCATTTTTAAAAGTTGCAACTGTATCTGAAACAAGAAGGTAGTTACTAAAGATGGCATCATCCTCCACTGCCTCAAGTCTTTCCACAATATCAAGTGATGAGGTGAAGATGTATTTAGGTATTTATTCTAAAGTACTTCTTCTTCATCTTCCAACAGGTGCATTTTCCCAGGACGCTCACTATATACAAAAACAAGTACGGCTCTTAAAGAAGAGTCAGTGAGTCTGAGGAAAATGTCCTGTCAACATCAGTGAATATCTCCTCACTATCCTCTACCTGCACGTTCTGTTTGTAAGCGCTAGAATAAAATATCCAGTGTTAATAGACAGCCTACAGAGTATGTTAACAAAGGACAGATAATCAAATGTACTAGCAACATGCTTGTTTACAGAACCTCCACTGTGCCTTAACGCCAGATTTTCTTTTGTAAATGACTTTACACACTGCACGTCTAAACTTGACTACTGGAAAGACTTACCATAACAATATCTTCTGTAAGGGAAAAGCAATAATAATGGACGTTAATTTTCCATCACAGAAAGAGAGAGACTACAAAAGGGACAACTCACCGCTCTCCAGAAAGCGTGTGGCCTTGTCCTGGATCTCCTGTGTGAGCTGGTTGGTGCTCTTCAGGTAGTTGAGGATGAAGATGTTTGGAGCAAACAGCACCATGTTCTGCTCCCCACAGCCGTAGGGCATGGCCAGAAGCTTGTCCAGGTTCTCCATGGCACGGCCCATCAGGTCACCTGCAGAGGCAACGGCTCAGTGAGACACATTTCACCATTACACCCCTGACAACAGTTTGTATTCTTAGCGGGTTTGAAATAGAGAACGTTAGGGACCGGGAGGATATATGTAACTCCCGATACTGTGACGATATTTGGGCCTCAATAACAATAATATCACGATATTTGCGATTATCGATGTATTGCGAGAAATTTCTTCTGCGATACATCTGTGTAACTGAAGAAGAAGAAATACCCATTAAAAGCCAACATTGATGTATTTATTTACATAACCATCAGATGTGTTAGTGTGCAATCTGTGCATCACAAAATGGCAAATTGCACATGGAAAAAAAATAAACAACCAATTGCTTTGTGTAACTTTTGATAGTGACATTCAAAATAGCAAAAGGGGAAATCTGTTTGCATGTTGTAATAAAATATCGATATCTTGTGTTAATTGCGACGATACGTCCCGATATCGATTTTGTCCCACCCCTAGAGAACATAGTGTTAGCTGGTCCATCAGATAGTCCTCATAGCTAGATTTAAAATGTTAAATGACAGAAGACTTCTAAGTGTCTCCAAATAGTGTCACTGACCCAGTACAGAGACGGAGGCCCTGGCAGATCCAGCCACAAAAATCTCAGGCATCAGCAGGGAGATTTTCTTCTCCACAGGCCCCTCTGGAAACACAGAGAGAGGATAAAAAGACAGCACATGAAAGAGAGCTTTAAAAAAAAGTACAGCATTTTGGGTGATACGCTTAGTCTCTTTACGAGTTGATTAAGGAGATTGACACCTCTCACTAGTCTGCACCGTTGATATGAAACCATTTGCAGCTGGTTGGCTTAGCACACTAACCCCCAAAGAACTAGCCTGGTGAGACCAACCTGATCTTGCAACCTATCATTAGTTTTCTCTCCCACAGATCAGTTTGGCATTTCTCAAATCTCCGTGTGGAGAACGGGCCAATCAGAACTCGCGTTCTGACTTAACATTCTTCCCTTATAGAGGAAGGCAGCTTCTGATTGGTTCATGTAGTATTCAAACTAGCCTTGTGAGACCAGCCATATACACAAGCTTCACATTAGTCTATCCTTGTTGACGTCAATGACTACAAGAACCAATCAGAGGCTGCCTTCCACTAACAGGTGGAAAGTGGGGAGGGCCTGGTCTGACTTTGGAGGATTTCCAAACCTGAGGGAGAGAAACGAATGTGAAGCTCTTGAGATCAGGCTGGTCTCACCAGGCTACCAAAGAACCACAACATGACATTTAGTCATTTTGTTTTCTGTAAGGATTATACAAACTATATACAGTATATGTTACATTTTTGTGAGCTTTAGAGGTGCTGGAGGGTGATTGTTTTAACCTTTGGATTAACAGTTTTCCTCCTGTTCCCAGTCTTCATGCTAAGATAACAGTCTCCTGGATTTATGTGCTCATGTTACACCAGCCTCTGTTCTCATACATAGTTATCTCTGACAAACATAAATCAAGTGTTCCGGTTTCACTCAGTTCTCAGTGAGAGGCCAAAGATGGCCGTTGACCCGCAGTCTCAGATAACAGATGCTGATACACTAGCCCAAATTGTATACGTTTTCTTTTATTATACTATAGCATGCTGGTTTGCATACTGCAAATTGGATGTATTAGGGCATCCAGGTATTTTTAGGATACTACATTTGACATGCATGTATTGGGACATCCTTAATCTTTTTCCGGCATACTAAATAGTATGGAAGTATGGGGGATTGGAAGAAAGGGTAAGACTCACCTGAAGGACAGAGCAGAGCGTTATGGCTCACCATCTGTGGGGTTCCTTCAGCCTTTTAGAGAGACGAAAAAAGAAAGATTAGCAATGCTATTGTCAGCCATTCTGGAGAATGCTTGTTATCAAAATCAGTGAATAGCTCCTCACGATCCGTACTGTGTGTGCGCTGAAAAGAAAACCCAGAATGAATACACAGTCTATACACTGTTAAAATGTATGCAAACAAAGGGGGCCCGGCGTAGCCTGAAACATGCCAGTTTACAGAGCATAGGCTGTGTATAACATTGAGATATTTTTGAATTAATGCAATGAAAAAAAAAATCCAAAGCAACAGAACAATCACTACTGAATAGTTAACATACAATAAGAGTACATTAATGAACCATTGCTTACTGCCTAGATATTGCTTATTAACTGTCATTGAGATTTGGTTAGTTAAGCATTACCTAAGCATAACCAATGGATAGTGCTTATTCAGCATCAATTAAGCAGTTTAACTGTTAGTTAATGCTTATTTAATATTCCATTTAAAAAAAAAATCAGCATTAACTTAGAGTTCATTAATGTAGCCTTATTATAAAGTGTTACCAATAGGTGTTAATTTCAGCCCTGATTACGAGTATTTAAAAAAAAAAAATCACCCTACTCTACTATAAGTCATATGTTTTGTCACACACTGCTGTCATGTCAGTGCTGTGTTGTGCAGGTCACTGACCTCCACCAGCAGTGTGCGGACCACCGTGTCTATGCGTCCGGCGCTGGGCACAGTGGCCACCTCGTTCCCGCACAGTGTGTCCGTCTTGAGGGCCTCTGCACTGACCTTCAGATCCACCTGGCCTGTATATGTACACACACACACACAAAGACAGAAAGACAGGCTCTTACTCTGAAAAGCACGGGACTGTATTGATTAGCGCTCGCTGTCATGTCACGCACTGTCACAATTTTTCTGCATACGGAGGCAAAAAAAACAGTTCCCCTTGTGCGGTTCAATCCCAACTCATTATCCTCCACACTCCACCATGGCATGCCTCTGTTTATACCCCATCCTATTGGCCCTCATTAAGCCCTATTTGTTGCCTTATTACAGCGCTCCATCTCCCACCCCCCTTCCCTCGCTTCCACAGCCCCCACAATCCTTCACACAAACAGAGAGAGGACAAGTACAGATGGGCCCCCTCCAGGGAGAGGTTTCTGACTGTTTCGTCAGAGATACTACCTGACTTGTTAGTACAAGTGATTGTCAGCATTCCTTCGAGGGGGAGTGAGAGTGAGAGAAGCGCAATTTGACATTCATCAAGAGCCTCGTTTTCCCAATCGCTGCCGATAGGAATCCTCTGCTTTTCGGGGCCAAGACAGCTCAACAACGGCAGCGGCCCCATTTTTTTCCCCGTTTAGCTTCCAGCAGTGCAGACAAAACAGCTGTCAGTGCCCCGCCGCAACACTACATTAATTAGCTTGTTCCTTCTCATCTTTGTCTGTGAGTGTTATAGTGTGAGTTTGGTATTGGCAGACAACAAACAACATCAGTGTTTAATTAGAAAGATGTGAGGATTGCTGGGTTGGATTATTAGCGATTGCTTGGTTGGGTTGCATTATTAGTGATGGTGATGAGAGGCAGGCAGAGCAGAGCGGGGGAAAAATGGTTTGAACACTGTCTGAATCAGTATGAAACAGATAGTGTTCAAACCATTTTTTGAAGGACACCGATAGACGTCGAAACAAATCTATTTACATGTGTTGCTTAAAGTCTATGGGATTTGTAGTGAATGGTCAGAAAAATCGGTAGCCTATCCATTAACATTTCCGATGTAAACAATTATTATTGAATATAATAATAGATATACATTATTAATATTGATTATTCTTGAAATTATTGTTTAATTCATGCTGACTTCACCACCAAAGAAACATATGTTAAATATAACAGTTGATTGGGTAATATCATGGGTGCAATATTACTTGTAAAAACAATATATATATAATATATGGAATAGAATTGAGGCAGTATTATTTAGCTATCTGAATAATTAATACCTAGGGCGGCTGGAGTTACAATCCATGAGAAGGTCCTGCTGTCCTCCCCGCAAAGACACACACTGTACTGGCAGCCGTCACAGTTTCTGAAGGTGAACTGGTCTGAGGCAGCCAGCACAACATTCACCTGCAGACACAAGCACAGACAAACACCATCAGTCTCACAAAGAGAAAACATATGCAAAGATAGAAGTGAAATTTAAAATGTACTAAAAGGAACTTTACAATGTTTATGAATCAAATTTTTCCTCAGACAATCCTAAATGACCAGTTAACAGCACACGTGACCATCAGCGAAAACAAGGCTATTTTTTTAAAAAATCATTCATCTGCTTTGGTGCTTGTGTCGTAATAAACTTAAAGTTCCTCGTAGCAAAAACTAAATAAATTGTTACATTAAAAATGATATACGTGTGAATTCATCTATAAATCAATTCAGTGTCTTAGCTTTGATATTTACCATAATACATTTGGAGAGATAGTTGAAGACTGTGGCCTTGAGGGTGAACACCTCCCCACGGATGACAGAGTAAGGCAGGGTGAGGCTGACGAAGAAGGGCTGGAAGGCGGTCAGACCGGTGTTGGGCGACACGCCGAAGCCCGCAGGGGACACACAGAAGGCCCCGGCTGCCCACTTAGTGATGGTGTCTGGGACCGTCTTCTCCACATCCACTGACCCATTGGCTCTGTACAAAACACACAAGCGACCAATGAAGTGAAGAGATTCTATAAACTCGGCAACTTCAATGACAGTCTGTGCAACACATGGCAGCCATGTAGCATATATGAAAGGCTGCACTTAAGGCATAGCATAGTTTTGACGCAAAATGCCAACGTGAGCATGCTAATGTGCTCACACAACGCTGATGTTAAGCGGGTGTAAGGTTTACCATGTTCACAATCACAGTGTACACTGTTAGCGAGCTGGGTTATCAAAGTGATTGCAAAACATGCTGATGAGGAAAATCAATATCCCAGATTTCGGGTCAAAACCCCGTTGTTAAACCTTGAAAGTCTGTACAAGCTACCTACAGCTGATGAGACGTTGTAATTAACATTAATCGGGGTCTAAAGACATGCTAGTGGCTTTGCAAGGCAGTGCTTTGAGCTAATGCTAATGTCAGCTCCTACAATGCTGACAATAGCAATGCTAACATGTTTATGTTAAAGGCCTACTTCACCGGTTTGAATATGAAGGTGTATTGAATTCTGAGATCCTTTGTAGTATAAATATGCAAAAAAAAAAAAAATCGGTTCATCCTAGCCTGAGAAAAGGCAGAAAGAGTGTTTTTTTTAACCCTTTCTTGTGACATCACAGAAAGAGAAATATAGGGTTAAAAAAAACGTACTTTGTAAATATTACTGTGATGTCACAGTAAAAGACATCACAGTAATATTTACAAAGTAAGCTTTTTTTAACCCTATATTTCTCTTTCTGTGATGTCACGAGAAAGAGAAATATAGGGTTAAAAAAACACTCTTTCTGCATTTTCTCAGGCTAGGATGAACCGATTTCAATTTTTTTCGCACATTTATACTACATAGGATCTCAGAATTCAATACACCTTCATATTCAAACTGGTGAAGTAGGCCTTTAAGGTGTTAAATCTAAATATTCGCCTCCTTTTTTTTTAGCATGCTGACATTTTTAAATAAGCACACAGCACATCTTAGGCTGTCTGGAATTGCATTAGTTGTACAAGTGTTAAGTCATAAACCAAAATCTCAATGATTATTACAAATAGCAGGGAACATGAATGTTTGAAACAAATTGCATAGCAATCCATTAGTTGTCAAGATATTTTAGAAAAGCCAAACATGTCAGCCTTCTGGTGGCGCCGGAGGAAAAGTCAGGGTGTCCTAAATCCTCAGGATTAATTCCCGGAGGACTAGTTATGTCTGTAAAAAATCTAAATGTAATCCATCCAACTGTTGAGATAATTCAGTCCGGACCAAAGTGACGGACCAACAATTCTGTTTTAAAAACAAGAATACCATCCTCCGAGAAACACAAATGACCGATCTAGACTGAAATCTCTCAACAACTATTGGGTTGATTTTTGTCTGTCTGACACTGCCAGCCCTCACGCCAACCCACTAGCATAGATAAAAAAAAAAAACACTTTAACACATGACTAAACATGTACTGTATTAGTAGCTAGACATTAAATGAATCATGAGTTAGTGGCACGGCATTTGGAAATATGTAATTTCACAAAATAAGTTCAGAATCCAATCAAATAAGGTGGTGGTTTATTTGGATACAGTCATCAAATCTGTTCAAACCGGTTTGAACCACACCCACACAGTCCTGGTGAAGCAGATCAGCTGATATTTCCTGGTGTTAAACTCCCAATACTTAGTCAGTAGTTATAGTATTGAATAGTTTTTAAAGAGATGCAAATGTATACATAATTAGTTATTGCCTAATTTGCATATGCAGTCAAACAGAAAAAAAATGTTTTAATGTAAAGTAATCAACTGGCAGAGTCATCATGATTATATTTATCAGCTCAGATGACCGTTCATTTTAGTTAGTAAAAACAGAACATGAGCAGAATGGTATTAGAAAAAAATATATATCTTGGAAAAAATATAGACTGTATCTATATTATGTGTTGATCCTTTACATAGGATATGATATTACCCCACAGTAACTAGGTCCCAGATCCAGGTCTCGGGGAAGAAGGTCCTGACCGTCTCCTTCTTCTCTTCTTCCCCGTTCATCACACCACCTGTGTTCAGTGGCATCATGTTGAAGGCCATGGGAACTGGAGAGTCTAAGACATCTAGAAACATATGGGGGGGGAAAGATTACAATTATGTAACTGAACTTACCCAACAGAAACCAGCTCCCAGATCCAGGTCTCAGGGAAGAATGTTCTAATAGTCTCCTTAGCCTCCTTGGCCTCCTTGGTCTCCTCAATCGACCCGGTCTCCTCAATCGACCCGGTCTCCAAATAATCGTCCACCATATAAGCGACGTGGTAATCTTCTCAAAAGCACAGTTTTCACCTTAACATTGCTTAGATTTATGTTACTTTATGTTCAGGGGTTCATATAAATGGACAGTGGAGTCAAAAGACCAGTGGCAAACCATTGAACATACCGTAGTCATGAAATCTCCATGAATGGCAGTCATAAGGTTTTTTCACATCTGAGTTGGTCACAATTTTCACTCCAATTTCCTAGAGGGGAAGGGAGAAAAGAATGAAAACAGAAGTAATTGAGAAATAAATTAAAATAAATATTAAATAAAATAAAGATAGGGATACATGAAGAGATAGCGATAGAAAAGGAGATAGAAAATAATTGTAGGAGCCAATGCAGTGACTAAATAGAGCGACACCGATATGATCAAATGTATCTACAGTGCATACGGAAAGTATTCACAGTGCTTCATTTTTTCCACATTTCGTTATGTTACAGCCTGGAATAACGCTGGATTAAATTGCAAAAAATAATAATACACATAATACCCCATAATGACAATGTAAAAAAAGTTTGTTTGAGATTTTTGCAAATTTATAAAAATAAATAACTAAAACGAAGAAATCACTTGTACATAAGGATTCACAGCCTTCAGAAGTGCTGTGAATCCTTTGTGTATGCACTGTATATATTTAATTTTCTAAAGTATACACCATAACACACATTTGATACAAGTCAATGTCCCCTCCTGTAGTATATTCTTTAATAGCTTAAAAAAATAAACAATTTCTACTTTAAAGATGCTGAAGACGTCGTTCTTGTGACTGGGATTAGGCCCAAAGCGCGGAAAGGAGCGCTTGGTTCGACCGGCTACGTCCTCTTCCACCATCGCTGCTTCTAGCTCCACTTCAGGCTGAGGCAGCTCTATCTCAGGCATGAGGATAGGGAAGCAAGGATATGGCTCATTGTCTTCAACCTCATAGTTGTATCCTGAAAGCTTCTGCAAAGGCAGCTGGCTGTACACCTGTGAAGAAAACACATGTTTACCTATATGAGAGACAGTCCACCACCAAGAACACAAAGGTCTACTTATCAATACTGCTAAATACACGGCACTGATAAATACCGTGTTCTGTTCGTAATAACGTTTCACGCACAAATCGGCGATTTATCAATATTTCCGTACCTAAATTTCGTATTGTGAGAACAAATTTAGAACTTCCTCACTCAGACCATGTGTACGCATGAATGATAAAGGTTTGACTGTCTTAGAAAATGTAAACACACACCTTTTAACTAAATACATACGTAGAACATTAAAACCACATCCATAAAAAAGGCCTTTAGATTGTTTAACTGTTAATTTAATAATACATTGAACTATAACTATGAAATTGATGCAATTATAAATGATTGTATTTTTCACGATTAAAATATTCAACAATAAAAGCAGAGTTCCGAGTACTAACTTGCAGTGCAGCATTATGAGAATGTCCACATTATTATATAAATCATTTTTATAAAACGATGTGTCATACAGATTCGACGGTGAGTTCCTGCTCTGTCTGCAGTAGGAGGACGCTCTGGTCGATGGCCCTCACAGAGCACAGGGAGCCTGGGGAGGCCTGGAGGCTGAGCCTGGTCTTCTCTGCTGG
Organism: Hyperoplus lanceolatus; assembly: GCA_026929865.2. Taxonomy (NCBI): domain Eukaryota; kingdom Metazoa; phylum Chordata; class Actinopteri; order Uranoscopiformes; family Ammodytidae; genus Hyperoplus; species Hyperoplus lanceolatus. The sequence continues at coordinate 27,960,036 of CM049398.1, forward strand.
AAGCTCCTGCAGCGAGGAGAACTTCAGAGAAACCTGCACAGGAACACACCAAGGCAATAGTGTTTAGAGCTGATGAGAAGACGTCAGGTTAGGTCACATGTCTTCTTTCACACCAACACGTTCCAAAATTTACATTGAGGTGTTTATTTGAGTAAACCTGGTCTGTTTTGTGTCTTAATATTTCTCCTATATTACTTCACATGCGGTTAAGTGTCTGATTTATGAGACATTTTGTTCTTTAAAACATCCTGAAAATGTATTTTTAAAGCCCTGTACATAGTCTGTTTTGATTTATAAAATGAAAAAATGCTGTATCCGAAATGTTTTCTGTAAAATCTTTTGACACTAATATGATGTAAAAATTAAATTAAGATTTCTGCATATCTATTCAAACAGTTTTTGGTGTAACGTAAAGAATCTAAAATACAAATGTCTTCACCCTTTGCGGTATATCACTAGTGTTTCGAGGATTCATTTAAAGTAGCTTTTATGTAAGAGGAGGTCCTATTGGGTTGTTAATGTGGTACCTTATTATTGAGGCAGAGCTGAATGGGGAAGTCCCTGCTATCAGCCACAGCCTCTCCACTGGGCATCACGGTGTAAACCACAACCTGGGCAACCGGGGCCAGGTTTGTCACCTGGCGGAGGGATATCGACAACTCTCCTTTGTTGACTGAGGGTTGAAACAGAGAGACAAGGAAAGGTGACATATGGTGAAATGAGCAAAACACTCAAATTTAAGTTAATAAAATATATACTGTATTCACCCAATTTGACAAATCATATAAGTGCATCTTGTTTAAACAACAATATTTACTGCAAAAGTGCAAATAATTATCTGCTATGTTGAACTGAAGGTTAATGTAGCCCATGTACAGTAGGTGTGTCAAAAGTTACTAAGACTAAGCAAATGAGCTACTGTTAGGATGGCTCTTAATGCACTTTTGCTTTTATTTGATGGACAATGAAGAGACAAACTGTTCATCTGTAGGAGCCAACTCTTCCCACATAAGTCATGTGACCCCCGTTTTCATTTTTGAAAAAGGGTCACAAATGCACCTGTGTTGATGTTATTGAAAATGCTCAGTCATTTCCTAAACAGATGGCACTTTCGTTGTTGCTGACACAAGGAAACTATGCAAAGGTTTGAATAAGGTGAGCTAGTCCCACTTCACAGCAGTCGTAAGCCGTCGGTGGGGTTTTGACAACATGAACTTCAATGACTGTGTTCATGGTAATGTGTCAACCTTTGTAACTGTGTAAAATGGCCTGACTGGGCTTTTTGGAAAGGGGGGGGCTTACAGAGCATTTCAGACAGAGGCTGAAAAGAGGAGATTTAGCTATGGCAATGGTTTTTTGGACACCACACCATGAAAACAGTTTCTTGTAGAAACCCAAATTACAATTTTAGGAGCCAAAAAAGGAGCATAATATGTGACCTTTAAGTTTTTTGAAAACATTTTCCTTTACCAGTTCCTGCTTTGACAGCCACTGGGAAACGGCCATGCTGCACAATTGCACCTCTGGACAGCACCTACATAAGGGAACATAACAGGAATTTGAATGAGATAGTGAATCGCTTTCATTACTGTGCAACTAAACCAAAATAATGTGGGCAACATGTATTTTTTAAAACATGATGGATGTCACCAGCACAAGTTCCAGTCCACTCACAAAGGTATGTGATGTGATCACCACAAACACCATTCCAACACCCAAAGTTATTATTATCATTAACTATTTAGTATGGAACAAAAAAGCTTTAGGATGTCCAATTTCTTATGGTCAGATTTAACATGCTCTAAAATACCCGAAAAGCTAGTACATCCGGTTAAGATTTTTATTGTTGAAATCAGCATGGTTTTTTGGGCGATTCTGACCCACAATCCAGGGCACACCGGAAGTGATGTGACACCGACGGAGCCCCCGTAGGAAAACCAACAGAGACACAATATATAAACAAGAGGCAAGATCAAGGCGAAATGTAATGATGAAATAAATAAGTAAAAGTATGTCCCAATTGTATGCCTGCCTACTGCATGCTAACTTGAATCTAATTTGATGGTCAGCTTTAGTATGTGGAATAGAAAAAAGAAAGTATGTGATTTGGAACGTAGGGCAAGTTAACACACATTACAAGAATCTTACCAGGTAGAAGAAGTCAAGCATTTCCTGTGCCTTGTTTAGCTCAGCGCCCTGGATGATGTACTGAGTGAGCACAGTGGCGTCTTTGTCACAGGAGAGGCTGCCGCTGACCTGCATGAGCTTCAAGAAACTGCTGCTCTTCGAGTAGAAGGCTGCGATGTGGTGGGTGGCCGTCCTGTACTCCGGTTTGCGCACATCATGGACATATGGCTCGACCAAGTCAGTCTCTCTAGATGATGCCTGTTGACACCACAGTCCAAAATGTACATATAGGTGTTTCTTCGACTAAAGATGGTCTGTTTGTGTCCAAAAACCTCGACTTCAGATAATTTACATCAACTAAACTTTCCAGAATCATTCTCTTACCACTCAAGGTGTAAGGATTTTTATTTCTAATTTTAATGATGCATATACCCCCCTCATTAATTTGTATTTAACCATTGTATAATCATTTAAACAATTTGTATATTCTTCACATTTGACTTTAATAAATGTTCTCACTCAACACTTCTTGGTGCTGGGGAAACGAAGAGGTGAAACAACTATAAAACTTAACCTGATTCTCCCATTTACTAAGCAACATTCCTGAGGCCCGCTGGTCAAGCAAGTTGTAAACACTCTTATCAGGTTGGGAAGCTTAGCCCGGTCAGTAAAAAGTTCAGCAGAGGACGTCCAGAGATGTGGATGACCCCCGAAACCAGATGACAGCAATAAAAACCAATCATTGTCCTTTGTTTAGGGAGGCTAAAAAGCCTGGCTGTAGAGAAGGGTTTCACTTTTTCTGTGTTTTCCTGTCCCGAGAGGCTGCATAACCTGTTCTGTGATATCAGTTCATTAAACCTCCTCTGATAACTTGGAAACTTTTCTCCATTTCATTCTTTATTTTTGCCTCCCATATTTCCATTAAACGAACACGTATTTTAACAATCCTGTTAAAAGGCCATACATGTTGTTCTTTAAATCATGCTGAAAATGCATTTTAAAGACCTGTATATACAGCATTTTTTGAAAAAAGGGCTGCATCCAAAATATTGGACACTAATATGTTTAAAAAAATGAAATACAGATTTAAGACTCTGGCTTTATCCAACATTGAGATTTTTGTCTTTAAAAAAAGAGATCAAATGTACCCATAATTTTTTTTAGATGTTGGCAAATTTGCATATTTATTCAAACATTTATGAAAAGGTTAATAAAATATAAAATATATATTTATAATAAATAAATCAACTGGCAAAGTTGAATGATGATATCTACAAGTACATTTTTTTTACCCGATTCACCTGCGGAGTCTCGCCTTAATAATTAAGGACTGTTGTTCAACACGATAAAATCTTTCAATAATTAGATATGTATTGTATAATTGATAAATATTTAAATGGTTACTCATAGGAAGCCCTCAAACTGAACTAAATTGACACTGGTGTAAAAAGCATAGAAGTCAGCCAAGCCGTAACCAACCAATAGATTCATAGTGTCCTTCCAGAGGGTAGTGTCCAAAGAGAATGAAGCCATGCCTTGCAGGTCTGTAGTGAGCGTTTCCTTTTGGGAGGCACCAATAGACAGGTACACTGCTTCATTGGCCACAGCTTTGTTGTCTGGACCGACCACTTTGACCTGCAAACAAAGTCAGCCAAGTTATATCAGTTCTTTCACAGAGGAACTATGACTCTAATTTTCAATCCATCCATTTGCTGTCAAAACAATTTACGCAAAAGGGTCAGGAATCCCAATAGGCTTGGGGAGTCTGTACAAGATGTTTTGGGAATCCATCCATTATTATGCCTCCGCACTGGTGATAGCCAAAGACGGGAGACATTTGGTTTCTGGGTTGTCCACCCATCCGTAAGTACAGATATCTATCCATTTGGGACATTCTTGTAAGAGCAATATCTCATGAACGCTTTGCACAAATATCCAACTGATTCAAGAATGAACCGATTAGATTTTGGGAGGTCAAAAGGTCAAGGTCACTGTGACCTCATTCCTCAGGAACACAATTTCTCAAGAACGCTTAGAGGGATTTTTCTTCAGAGTATGCACAAATGTCGACTGATTCAAAGATGAACTGAATAGATTTTGGACATCAAAGGTAACTGCAACCTTACATAATGTGAGGTAATAGTGACTTTGTACCATATTGTTGCGTCTTGTATATATAAGGAACTTTTATCTTCTTCATAGCGGTAACTACCACCAGTGGACTTTCCCCGTGTCAGCAATTGTATCGAGGCATAGAACCGCCAGACAGTATTTCTAGTTATTTGAGATATTTCAGTATGAACCAGAGTGGTGGACGACCAAACACTGCCATCCCTAGAGCCACACCAATAGTATGGATACAAAGAAATATCCATATCCATTGAGAGCAGCCCATAGATAGACACATACATATCTTACTCAGTAAGCGGTTTATTTATGTTAATATAAGTGTAAAATAGCTCTTTATTCATACAGTGATCACTTACATAATGTGCGTGTTTCATAAAGCCGATCTCTCAGTCAGCTGCTTTGCATGTAATCGGCAAATAAACTTATTGTAGTATCCCAAAATTTTTATCCAATCAGAAGAACGAACGCTACAAACCGACACGCGTCTCACTCATATACAATATATACAGGTCCTTCTCAAAATTAGCATATTGTGATAAAGTTCAATATTTTCTGTAATGTACTGATAAACATTAGACTTTCATATATTTTAGATTCATTACACACAACTGAAGTAGTTCAAGCCTTTTATTGTTTTAATATTGATGATTTTGGCAAAAAAGTAAAGAAAAAACAAAAATCCCTATCTCAAAAAATTAGCATATTTCATCCAACCAATAAAAGAAAAGTGTTTTTAATACAAAAAAGTCAACCTTCAAATAATTATGTTCAGTTATGCACTCAATACTTGGTCGGGAATCCTTTCGCAGAAATGACTGCTTCAATGTGGCGTGGCATGGAGGCAATCAGCCTGTGGCACTGCTGAGGTGTTATGGAGGCCCAGGATGCTTCGATAGCGGCCTTAAGCTCATCCACAGTGTTGGGTCTGGTGTCTCTCAACTTCCTCTTCACAATATCCCACAGATTCACTATGGGGTTCAGGTCAGGAGAGTTGGCAGGCCAATTGAGCACAGTAATACCATGGTCAGTAAACCATTTACCAGTGGTTTTGGCACTGTGAGCAGGTGCCAGGTCTTGTTGAAAAATGAAATCTTCATCTCCATAAAGCTTTTCAGCAGATGGAAGCATGAAGTGCTCCAAAATCTCCTGATAGCTAGCTGCATTGACCCTGCCTTTGATAAAACACAGTGGACCAACACCAGCAGCTGACATGGCACCCCAGACCATCACTGACTGTGGGTACTTGACACTGGACTTCAGGGGCCTCATTTATCAACCGTACTTACGCACAAATCTGTGCGTAAGTAGGGCGTAAGAACATTGCCACGCAAAGTATGGAATTTACCAAAATGTACTTAGACTTATGATTGTGTGTAAATGTAAGCACAACTCTGACCATGCTTACGAACATAATCTAGTGGTAGAATAGCGATATTACAAGCACAAAGCAAAGCATTTAAGAGTTTCAACGTCTGCATTAACACTAGAACCGCAAGCGTTCTCTTTATATCTATAATCGCCACGCGTCAAATCCAATCGTGCATTTCTAGTGTAATATAAAGTCATACATTTTTTTGTTTAATCATCATCTGTGTTTTGGACCGCTTGTATTATAATCTAAGTTTCTTTAAGAACACTGATCACGTTTCGTGGCGACTCGGTAATGAAACTGAAATAGATATAAAATCGCCAATACATCAATGAAAACAGACGGTCAAAACAGCGTCCAAATGAGCTAACATCCTAAATGCAATAAATAGTTATATGGCTCACTTATTTTTAGGTGAGCTCTAATTGATTAGGCTACTCATTAAATGTGTCACACGTTTACATATTTTGAAGCGGAGGATCCCTCCGATGCTCTCTGTGCGTCTCATCTGGCAACACTCAGCTGTAAGCTGGACGAGCGCGGTGACTCGCCAGACTCGCCAATCACTCATTTCACTTAGTAACTCTAATGTTGTTAGGAACTTATCTTCATCTCTTATTTATTGAAAGAGTTTATGAATGACTGCACGTAAAGTTGTCAGATCGCGGACCCCAAACAATGCCGTTGCCTTACAACTTGCTCGAAAATATCACATTTTCCCATGCAGCAAGCTTTCTTTTGTTTTAATGCCTGCACTAAGTGAGCCAACAAAATATGTTTTGCTTTGATTCATCCTCGTTTACAAGGGTTTCCATTTATGTGTTGGAGAAGTTTCTTTTCGTTGCCCTCTTTGCCATTGTAGCGAAGAGGGATAAAACACATTCACATGGTTGATAAAGGGATGTGTTGTGACCATATATGGTTAATTGGAGGCGTTTCTGAATGCAAATGGTCTGAGCGTGAACGAGCATGGTACTTAAGAACATGTGGGATTTATCAAGATTGATGACTTACTGGTGTGCGTACGATAGGCCAACGCACGTTTGATAAATACCGATTTTTTTGTACTTAAGCACATACTAAATTCCATTCGTAAGAGTGAATTTAGAACCTTTTCTACGCACTGTTGATAAATGAGGCCCCAGGCATTTTGGCATTTCCTTCTCCCCAGTCTTCCTCCAGACTCTGGCGCCTTGATTTCCAAATGACATGCAAAATTTGCTTTCATCCGAAAAAAGTACTTTGGACCACTGAGCAACAGTCCAGTGCTGCTTCTCTGTAGCCCAGGTCAGGCGCTTCTGCCGCTGTTTCTGGTTCAAAAGTGACCTGGGGAATGCGGCACCTGTAGCCCATTTCCTGCACACGCCTGTCCACGGTGGCTCTGGATGTTTCTACTCCAGACTCAGTCCACTGCTTCCGCAGGTCCCCCAAGGTCTGGAATCGGCCCTTCTCCACAATCCTCCTCAGGGTCCGGTCACCTCTTCTGGTTGTGCAGCGTTTTCTGCCACACTTTTTCCTTCCCACAGACTTCCCACTGAGGTGCCTTGATACAGCACTCTGGGAACAGCCTATTCGCTCAGAAATTTCTTTCTGTGTCTTACCCTCTTGCTTGAGGGTGTCAATGATGGCCTTCTGGCCAGCAGTCAGGTTGGTAGTCTTACCCATGATTGCGGTTTTGAGTACTGAACCAGATTCAGATTCAGTCTTTATTGTCATTGTGCAAACAGAACAACAAAATTAGGGTGGTGCTCACCACCCACAGTGCAAATTAGCATACATGCATACACAGACAACAATAGGCAACAATAATTTAATAACTATGCTAAATAAAAATCTGAGTGTCTGTTTAAGAAAAAATAATTAAAAATAGAGGATTTCTTATGTCCAGTAGGGGACGGGGGGAGGGAGGGGGACGGGGGGGTTCAGGCATTTAATAGGCGAATAGCCCAGGGGTAAAAGGCATTCCGTAGCCTGTTTGTTCGGCTCCCAAGGGACCTGTATCTCCTACCGGAAGGGAGGAGTTGGAAATGGCTGTGGCCGGGGTGGGATGGGTCAGCCATGATGCTCCTTGCCCTATTTAGTCCACGGGAGGTTGCAATGTACTCCAAGGAGGGCAGGGGGCAGCCAATGATTTTTCCTGCAGTCTTTATAACCCCCTGTAGGGTTTTCCTGTCTTTGGCTGCACAGTTTGCGTACCACACTGTTATGCCATACCCAAGAACGCTTTCAATGACAGAGTGGTAGAAGGTCTGCAGCAGCTTAGTCTCCACCTGGCATTTTCTCAACAGTCTTAGAAAGTAAAGCCTCTGCTGAGCCTTACCAACCACCGCAGCCGTGTTGGTGTGCCAGGGTAGGTCCTTACTGACCTGCACCCCCAGAAACTTAAAGGAGGAGACCCTCTCCACGCCGACCCCGTCTATCTGCAGAGGGGCGAGGTCACCTCTCGTCCTGCTCCAGTCTGGGAGTTTTTAAAAGCCTCAGGAATCTTTTGCAGGTGTTTAGAGTTAATTAGTTGATTCAGATGATTAGGTTAAGAGCTCGTTTAGTGTACCTTTTCATGATATGCTAATTTTTTGAGATAGGAATTTGGGGTTTTCATGAGCTGTATGCCAAAATCATCAGTATTAAAACAACAAAAGACCTGAAATATTTCAGTTGGTGTGCAATGAATCTAAAATATATGAAAGTTCAATTATTATCATTACATTATGGAAAATAATCAACTTTATCACAATATGCTAATTTTTTGAGAAGGACCTGTACACTCCATGGTCTCACTGCCGGTGCACGCCAGAGCAACAGATGGGTGAATGTGTATGCGCCTACAATGGCGGAGCAGGTAAAAATCCTTCCCAATTACTGTTTTGATGGTTTTTATCATACTTATGGATCTGAGATGATGCTAGATAACTTGCTGCTTGAAGACCGCAGTGCATTAATGTGGTGACGTAGGGACGAGAGAGGGGACAGGAAGTTAGCTAAAAGAACCATTCCGCTTCAGCACCTTTAATGAGAAGGATTACCTTTCCCTCGAACGGAATGCCAGTCTTGAAAGATGATGATACATCCTCAAAGGTGACAGTTCGGATGAAACTGCTGAAGCTGGTCCGTCCAAAGCCTTTAAGTACGACCCCTACGTGGTAGTAAACATACAGATCTCAGCTCAACAAGAACAAGTGCTGATTACTGTATACATGATGATTTGATGTGCTGTCTAAATCTGTATGTTTATGTATTGTACCGTGTAATATTTGCAAAAAAAAAAAAAAAAGGATTTCCTTATGGGACACTAAATCTATTTCTATCCATTGAACTGTACGCACCATTCAGTCCACCTACCTGTGCCAAACTCCTCCATCTCAGCATTCACCTCAAAGGTGTCATCGTACATTGTTTTGGTGAGGGAAAACTCGGTCATGTTCACAGTTTGCGTAGCACAACCACTTTTATCCGTCTAGAAAATTACAACAAGAGTCAATCACAAACAAAGGCAAACATAGAATTGGAGACACTGAACCGCAAATAAAAGCCATTCAACTTTGTTTTAATCTGGAACACTCACCGTCATTTCATATGTCTTGCAAAGAGCCTTTTCTTCGGAGCCGGAACGCCACCAATGGTGGAAGATGTTTCTACAAAACTTTGCCTTGACTGAACCCACAACTGGCTTCCCATAGGTGTATCTGCAAGACGTACAAGGATACAAACGATACTTATAAAGAAAAGTATCCTGATTATAGACAGGGCTCTAGTGGATATTAATCACGCTAACAGAGTAAGCTAGTCGCCTCACTTTAGAACATGAACATGGGGTACTGATGCTGCAGATGACGATACAGCAGGAGTTCATTTGAACAAAATGCAAAAGGGAATAAGTTATACTGCTAGTAACATATCTCACTGCTTGTTAGCTTCATCCTAGGCAGTTTCCCAAATGTTTAATATTGTAAAAGGAACATTTAAAATCATTAACAATTGATAGCCAATGCTGCAGAAGGAAAAGTTTTACACTATGTACACAGTATGAAGTTCTAGGACAGGAGCGGAGCATGGAAAGTCAAGCAGTGCTGGCCCTTAAATACCAGTAAACTGTTCATGGAGACACACTTTAAGTGTGGAGAGTTTCCCTGAGATATTTTTGTTTTATGGCTAATTATGCAAAATAAATACATTCGATCCTAAACCTTAGCGTCATCATTTTACCACTCACTTTCCACAAATCCTTAGCGTAGCCTCCTTGTCCAGGATGCTAATCACACTGGGAAGGTGAATCTTGACCTCATACTTTGGAAGAACTAAAAATTAACCAGAATATTTACATAGATCAAACATTCAGTTGGTAAAAAAAACGTGAGACTTCCAAAAAAAAATGTTTTAGCATCTAAGTGCAGCAGACCGTATTCTTTGATGTCGAAGCTGTGGGATATTTTCTCTCCTTTGTTGGTCCAGGCGTTGATGGTGTAGGAGCCTTGAGCTGCCTCAGGTATCATGGGGTGGGAGAGGTCCAGGATACCGCCATCAATGGCCTTCTCCAGCCACTGGGCAATGCGATTTGAACTGGGATCCTACAGAATGACAGGAGGCAAATTAAAAAAAAAAAAAAAAAAAAAAAAAGGCTAGGTTCAGGTCTGCTGTTCAGCAGAGAAAGTGATTTAAATTGTGCATTGAAAACAAAACCTTAACTTCAAAAAGCTATTAGAACAAGTATTGGCACTGAACATTTAAATATTAGCATTAAAAGAACACTTAATATTTTACAGTCATGAGCGTGCACACTCATAAAGCAACTGCTTTCATGAGTTTATCTGGAACTCCCAGATCACAAAATGTTAAGTCAGTTCATCTGTACATTTTATTATAATTATAAAAAAAAATTAACAGAGGCTTGAGATGCATTGATCCATTCTTTTTTCGGTTCTGATCCGATTCAGGTATCTGGGTTTTGAATATTGGTCAATGTTGTCTGACATAACTGTTATACAACTTTTTGATGGTAGTGATATTTGTTGGTATAAAGGCTGAATTCAAATTTAGAACAAAAAAAAACAAACACACAAATGTGTAAAGGTTTACTCAAACCCAATTATCTTTAACGTGTGCTATAGCACTCAGCTATGGTCTTAAAATCATCTTTTCCATCAGTTTAAATAATTAATTTTTTTTTAGAATTTGGATCGTTTCAGGGATAGATGGCGTCAGTCCATAACCAGTAAGTGGATAGCAGCCATATTGAGCCAAAACAATTATTTAATGGGATCGATCCTATCCATAGAACTTTGCTAATACTAGCACGAACCCAGCATAATGCTGCATTTGATACTTCAACCCAGTCTGGTTCTATGTGACAATCACTAGTGAAACTTGCCTGTAGCTCCACCACTTTGTACTGAAAAAGAAAGAAAACACAAAATAGTTATAGAAAGGTTGATTAGATGCACACAAACATTACACAATTAAACCCCGGACGGAAATGTGAAAAGAATGATGTATAGTACATATTGAATATTTATTCAAATATGAGAAGTTTGCAATCACCAGCTACAAAGTCATACAATGTGGATGATATTTTTTTTATTCATCTATCTACACACACATTTTCCAAATCTTCATTATTTCCCATGGGGACCATATAAAACAGTCTTTAGAGTTAAAAAGGGACTGACTACTTCTTGAAATCTGCTCTTGTCAGATGATACATTTGAACGAATTTCACGTTCCCTGCACGCGGCCGTGTTTTCAGCCTCTCAACACAATCGGAAAAGGCCTTGAGGCCCGTATTGATTCAGATGTTTGGGTCAAATGCAGTGTGTGCCAAACGAACTCTGACAGCATGTTTATCAGACTACTCCACACGGCGCTTCACACCCACGCCGTCTTTCTTAAAATCAATAAAGACAGAACCTGCTTTTCGCCTCCCACTCTCCCTCAACCTAAAATAAACCTCTTCACATTCACTGGCTGCTTGGTAGAAATCACACCAGAGTACAAAGTTTCTCCTGGTTTGAATAGTGACACGCATCACACATAGCATCACATGATTGGGAAGGGCAGAAATTGAAACAAACACTTACCACTCGACCGACAGGGATGAAATTGGCATCCATAGAGACAATTCGGAAATGGACTTTAAAAAAGGGAATGAAACAAAATTGATTTAAAAAAAATGCATTCTCTAAATATAAACACACACGCACACAATAAGCAACATGAGTAAGGCCAGCAGAAAATATAGCAAATAAACAGGTTCTCATCTTTTTATAGTAAATGCACCAACATATGGCATTACTAACTAACATTAAACATGATTTGTCTGAAACTGCACAGGCCTTAATAATATATTTTTTGTATATCATATGTGAATGCACTCAGACTCTGCAGAGAGCTCTTGAGGAAACCAACAGTCTTCTGTGCACTTGACTGTAGAAATGTTTCCTAAAGTTGTCAAGTCGTAGCTCAGCATTATGCAGATATTGTAAAGTAGTCCAAAATAGTGCAATTGCTTCTGAATTGGTAAGCAGTGCAGTGAGAATAATTTGGGCTGTGTGAACAGTTACAACTGAAGCAGGGAAGCTAGCCTTGTTTCCACTGAGCAGTACAGTTCGGTTTGGTACGGTATGGTTTGATGTTTTTCCACTCCTGGGGCCGTATTCACAAAACATTTTAAGGCTAATAGTAGGTCCTAACGTGCTGATTTAGGAGTAACTCTCAAAAATAAGGGGCGATCCTAATTTTAAGACTCCTAACTTTTTAAGATAAGTTTAATTCACAAAGCATTTTAGCGCTAAAACTAGCTCCTAAATCTATGAAAAGCTAAGAGTCCTCAAGAGGACTCCTAAGTCACTAAGAGTAATTCACAGACAACCATTTGATGGCATTTGAGAGATTTAATGATAGTGAGCTTTACAAAAGGTACCTTTAATACACTCAACAAAAATATAAACGCAACACTTTTGTTTTTGCTCCCATTTTTCATGAGATGGACTTAAAGATCTAAAATTCATTCCAGATACACAATAATACCATTTCTCTCAAACATTGTTCACAAATCTGTCTAAATGTGTGATAGTGAGCACTTCTGCTTTGCTGAGATAATCCATCCCACATCACAGGTGTGCCACATCAAGATGCTGATCTGACATCATGATTAGTGCACAGGTGTGCCTTAGACCGTCCACAATAAAAGGACACTCTGAAATGTGCATTTTTTTGCTTTATTGGGGGTCTGGGGACTCAGAACCAGTCAGTATCTGGTGTGACCACCATTTGCCTCATGCAGTGCAACACATCTTCTTCGCATAGAGTTTATCAGATTGTCAATTGTGGCCTGTGGAATGTTGGTCCACTCCTCTTCAATGGCTGTGCGAAGTTGCTGGATATTAGTGGGAAGTGGTGCACGCTGTCGTATACGCTGGTCAAGCACATCCCAAACATGCTCAATGGGTGACATGTCCGGTGAGTATGCTGGCCAGGCAAGAACTGGGACATTTTCAGCTTCCATGAATTGTGTACAGATCCTTGCAACATGGGGCCGTGCATTATTTTGCTGAAACGTGAGGTGATGTTCATGGATGTATGGCACAACAATGGGCCTCAGGATCTCATCACGGTATCTCTGTGCATTCAAAATGCCATCAATAAAATGCTCCTGTGTTCTTCATCCATAACAGATGCCTGCCCATACCATAACCCCACCACCACCATGGGCCACTCGATCCACAACATTGACATCAGCAAAGCGCTCACCCACACGACGCCACACACACTGTCTGCCATCTGCCCTGAACAATGTAAACCGAGATTCATCCATGAAGAGAACACCTCTCCAACGTGCCAGACGCCATCGAATGTGAGCCCACTCAAGTCTGTTACGGTGACGAGCTGGAGTCAGGTCAAGACCCCGATGAGGACGACGAGCATGCAGTTGAGCTTCCCTGAGACGGTTTCTGACAGCATTTTGCTGTGAGACAAAACTGCACATTTCAGGGTGGCCTTTTATTGTGGACAGTCTAAGGCACACCTGTGCACTAATCATGATGTCAGATCAGCATCTTGATGTGGCACACCTGTGAGGTGGGATGGATTATCTCAGCAAAGCAGAAGTGCTCACTATCACACATTTAGACAGATTTGTGAACAAAGTTTGAGAGAAATGGTAATATTGTGTATCTGGAATGAATTTTAGATCTTTACCCATTGATGACGGCTGCTGCGATGCCACATTGGCTCTCCTGCCTGATGCTGCATCCGCAGCATATCTTATCAATTTTCATGGCATTCCCAGCATAGAATGACTGTCATTGGTTCAAATACACATGAGGTGGTTTTTGTTGATTTTTAAGACCGCGTGACCACCCAAAAGTTGTGTGGTTTGCCGAAAATCACGTCAATCAAAAAAATAAAAAATAAAAAAATAAAACAAAATAATAAAAAATACGCCGGCTATGTCGGCGACGGAACAGTTAGTGGCGTTTGGTGCGCAGAATCAAGGTCTACTATACACTACTGACGAAAATCACACAACACATTGCATCTATTTATTAACAATATTTAATGATTTTCTAATTCATCTAATTTTGACGATTTTTAGAAATATTTGTTGGTTTGTAAGCGCTAAGGGAGCATGTTTAAATAAAACCTGTGAACCTTAACTTTTAAATGTATTTTATTTCATGTTTCTATGTGCTACACAGGCTTAGATATTAAGGTTTTGGTAGACTTGACAATTCCTACTATTTTTTCAGAAAACCCTCAGGCATTAAGGACATGCATCCTAGATTGCCATAGTCATCAATGGGTTAAGTCCATCTCATGAAAAATGGGAGCAAAAACAAAAGCGTTTATATTTTTGTTGAGTGTAACTGCGAGGGTTTAATGATCTTTGTAAAGTTATATTTAGAAAGTATAATTTATATTTATTATATTCATATAAAAAATATTTATTAAGTTCCTTTTCCTGCAGTTGCTTTGGGTTTACGATGCACTGAAAGTTACTGTTGGTGTCACGTTTGGGTTTAATTTCGTGCTAGAGTAGGCCTATATGTGGCGCTTCGCAGCTTCTCCTCCGTTCCACAGGTCAGCTGTCTGTATAGGTGCGCGTCTCGCCTTTTTCCTTCCGCTTGCACCTAACGATTTCGCCGGCTGTTGTTTGTAAATTGTGAATTTCCTGGTTTGTCGCTGTCTGACTATTGCTGCATAGTCCGCTGTTGAGAGAAATACAGTGAGAGTGCATGGCGTGCAGCTGTTCAATGAGGATATTTTTTCCGATTCAAATCATTGTAAAATTTTAAATGAATAGACCTATGTGGCGCTATTGTAGGTTAATTGTGAACAAATGTGTGGGAAACCCTGCAGTATCTTGGTTTAATGTTAATTCAGTGTTACTTGTATATAAAAACTCTTAACTTTAATATAGCACACAATATGGATATCTCCCACAGTGTTTCTATCAAATTCATTCTTAGCTCTTTTTCCCTTTCAGCCAATCACTGTGGGCATAGAAGGTATGAACATGACGTCATCCATAGCAACAGGGTCAACCCCGCCCCCTTATTTTAGCTTAGGAGTCCCTCCCATTCCTTTGTAAAAGTTGGTCTTATCAGCTTTGTGAATAGGTTTTAAGAAATTACTCCTTACTAAGAACTTTTAGTGCTCCTTAGGAGTACTCTTAGCGCTAAGATAAAATGTTTTGTGAATACGGCCCCTGACCAGTACCTTTACTTGGTAGGATGGGTATATGACGGAATGCATTAGCTGCGGCAGCTATGTACAGGCAGATCCATAAATATTTGGACATCAAAACAATTTTCATAGAAGCAGTTCCTTAATTCTCTAAACCCTTCTCAAGTGACACTGTATGCTTATTTTGGTACCCTTCCTAACTTTTGACAGTGGAAACACACATAAGTCCCGTACCGCTCATTGGAAACGAAGCATAACACTTTAAATGTCCTTTAATGTGGTCAGAGTTTTAACAGTAACCACAATATATGAGAGTTACCAGTCTGTCCAGGTTTGTAGATGGGTTTGTCAGTCTGGATGATGTGGATGAAAGCGGGAGGCTGGATGAGGATTTTGGTCTGCTTGCTCATGGAGGCGGTCTCACCCTGAAGAGTTACATTGATGGTTGCCACGGCTTTGGTGGCCAATGCAGGGACCTAACACACACACACACACACACACACACACACACACACACACACACACACACACACACACACACACACACACACACACACACACACACACACACACACACACACACACACACACACACACACACACACACACACACACACACACACACACACACACACACACACACACACACACACACACACGAGGAAGGGAAGGGTGCAGGGGAGGGAACTTTAAGTTTTGGGCAAAACTACAATTTGTACCCAGTGGACTAACACTTTCCTACGTTTTCCTTCCTCTGAGTGTATTTGGAGCGCAACATCTGTCCACTATAATGGTTTAGCGCAACCACTTGGGAACAAATCCATCTGAACTGTGCTATAAAATGAGCAAGAACAGACCTCCAATTCACAATGTTAATTATGAAATGATGTCATACTGGTAGAGCATATGTTTTCACTTGCTAATGGAGCTGCTATTGCATAACAGGGACTGGAACCACTTCCAAATGTTGTGAGGGGGGGTGTGTGTGTGTGTGTGTGTGTGTGTGTGTGTGTGTGTGTGTGTGTGTGTGTGTGTGTGTGTGTGTGTGTGTGTGTGTGTGTGTGTGTGTGTGTGTGTGTGTGTGTGTGTGTGTGTGTGTGTGTGTGTGTGTGTGTGTACAGACTGAGGGCATGGGGTAGGGGGCGTTCTCCAGAGGAATGTAGGTACATAGCTAGCCTCTGGCAGAAAGCAGCCTTTATTTGGTTGCAGATGGACAAATGCCAGAGCAGGCCTGCCATGCTGGCTAATCATCTGGGAGCGAAGTGAAACTAAGTGCTATTGTCACAGAGCTGATTGGGGTCGGCAGGTCATTTCGCAGGTCATTTCGCATCGATACGGAGCACGGCCCCCAAAGTTACATAACGCTGTGACACAAACCAGAGCAGTGATTTAAAGAGAACTTTGGCACAGGCTGGGTAATAGCCATATTACCACACCAGTAGTTGTGCCATTCATTTAGGTCGAGGAGAGGAAAGAACACTAGGCACTTAAAGAGTTCGAGACCGATTGTTGTAGAAATAATTTTGTCAAAATCAGTGAATATCTCCAGTCAATACTGCATGTGCGCTGAAAAGAAATCCAGCGTTAATACACAGCCTATAGGCTCTGTAAACGGGTATGTTGCTGGCTCGATGGGCCCCCTAAGCAAATGACAAAAAGCCAATTGGCTCTATACGTTATATTGATCAAAACTGAAATATGACACACCCCCTCTGGACATTGCAAACTGCACCATCCAGCATGTGTTAAATGAAATCAGACCTGGAAGCTGAGGCAGCGGTAGAAGTCTTGTTTGACAGCCTGCTCCAGCAGCAGGGTGCTGTCTGAGGCCATGTCCAGGGTTACAGTCAGAGAGAGGGGCTCCGTGGGGCCGTGGATCTGAGCACACAGGGTCTCCTGCTTCCCTCCAGTCACCTGGGAGCTCACCGTCACTGCGTATATACTGCATGCAGACAGATCACAATAAGTCACTGTTTGTTTAGAACCTTTCATACAAGAAATGTAGCTCAAAAGGGCTAAAGAATATAAAAATTAGATGCATGCATTACAAGTGAAATAAAAATGGAATAAGACAAAATCAGATGGAATGCTATACAAAAAAAGACAATAAAAACACACATCTTACATCAGTTATTGAAATCCTGTAATTGTATTCTGCCTTGCTGCAGCTGAAATTAATTAGTTGTTATTGGCGTCAGCTGTTTTTAAAGGTCACATATTGTACCCATTCTCAGGTTTGAAATTGTTGGTTTCTACTAGAAAATGTTCTCATAGTGTTTCCATAAAAACAACTTTATATTTCTCACAGTGCCATTGCTCAATCCTCTTTTCAGCCTCTGTCAGCCCCGCCTTCCAAATAGCCCAGTGTGATTCGATTGGCACCAACTCGTACTGCCCGTTTGTTTCCCCCCCTCCTACTTTGGGAGTGTCTAGTTACACTGGGCACCCATATAGATGTTGAAAAACCATGAAAAAGTTAATTTTGGATAAGTGACCTTTGCGTTACGCTATGAGGTGGAGGTTAACACTGGAAGACTCACTCAAAAGCTTTCTGACATTCAAGCAGATATTTTTGATTTGGTATTCTTAGAAAAATTGTTTAAACGACTAAACAACAAATGGAAGCTATTGTTGATTCCTGTCTTTTTCATGTATAAATACAGTAGTACCATGACATGTGTGCCAACACATCCGCGATATAATTTTTTTATTTTTTTTATTTTATTTTTTAAAAAAGGTAATAATTGGGCAGTGCCGTATTTACGACTTGTTTATGCTGCCCTAAGTTGCCAAAAAGATCCTTAGTTATTGCAGGTGTAAATGTTCAAGTGGACCAGTGATGGAAAGGGACTGTACTGAAGATCTTCTTTAATAGTGTAAATCTACTTTCTACCACTATACTAATACTCCTTATTTTACTCAATTTAAGAAGGAAATATTGTACTTAAAAAGTACATTTTGCCTATAATACTTCCATACATTTACTTAACCGATTAAAATACATTTCCTTTAACGTATATTATTTTTTGCATTGATGGTTATTGTAGGTATACTTGGTTAGACATATGCAACTCAGTATTTGGAATGTGATGATTTAACGTAGTTTTCATAAATCACATGGAAGGACATCTGAACAACCATATTATGACTACCAGGCGTGCTGCTGAATATTGTGTGTGTTGGAGGCTGTCTGGCACACAGGGGTCGGCTGCTGCCAATGAGAAGTAAAGGACACATTTCATTGAGTTTTAAGCTTGGAATATTGATGCCATTCTAGCCAGAGAGGGTTGTTGTGTTGTGGGTGATAATGGATAAAGTTGTTTGACTCAAATGCAAAACTATGTGGGGCATTGTTAAGTCAGTGCTGATAAGACAAATCACAGCAAAACAAAAAGGTCAAAAGTTCAAAACACAAATCAATTGAAGACGGGGGAGTTTGTGTTATGACTAAGAGCTAAGATCTTGGTAAAAAAATAAGGAGGATATCTGTTCGGAATGAAAGCCTTAGACAGCATCATGGAGAGCAAATACAATGTGGGCCTACCTTTTAAATGGATAACGTTTACTCACTACAATAGATTATTTAGTGGATTAACTAAACAAGCTCTAATCATTGTCTCATATTGCTCCACTTCATATGAACAGCTGTGAGCAGATAATAAATTAAATGCTGGATAAGAAGTGGCAGATGGACCCCAACACACACACACACACACTCGTGTTTTCATCACTTCCGAGGACATTACATATAGAGTTGCATTCATTTCCTGGAGACTTGCCCTAATTATAACCACTACTCGCCTAACCCTTAACTTACCCTCACGTTGAAGCAAGTCTTCACCCTGAAAATCACACACAAACACAGGGCCGCCAATAAGGGGCAGAAAGTGGGAAGGCTTTCTAGGGCCAAGCCACTTTGGGGGCCCATGTTCTTTGGAAGCCAAGAACCTAACTAATGCTGGGTTTACACTAGAGGACTTTTAAAAGACTTTGAAAAGACTGAAGACTGAAACCCTCTTACATCTAAAGACAATCAACTCACACCTGAAGACAACTAGTCATTAGTTTTCAGTCACAGAGTGAGATTATGAAAAGACAGGAGTCTCATATTGCAAGACTACAACTAGATTCCTTTTGAGATTAATATTATTTCCGCTAATGCGATTGTGATTATTTAATTTAAAAAAAGTGAATTCAATATTCCGAGCGGGGGACTTCCTTTAGTTATTTGACCAGCTTTATTTGCTGATCTCATCCCCCAATAACTTTAACTCCTACCCCTAAATTTGACGGTAAAGTGTTAAGGTGCACGGCTGTCAGCCTGGTTCTCCAGCCGAGGCTGCTAGGAAAAAGTGTCCAAAATAAGTGCCTCACAGGCGGACACAGGTCGCAACTAATGCCGCTCCTCCTGCGTCGTGCTTGGTGCATGCGAGAGTGTGACAGTGTTTACGTCATTTCGCTTGAGCCAACCCCTTAAGACTAACGATAATATCAAACCTGTTTGATAATGTCGGAACGTCAAGACGGGAAGAGGACTGGCTGAAATCTGGTCGGAAGACCACCATACACCAATTGACTGAGATTACGGGTGTTTTTCTAAAAATTAAAATAGACCTAAAAAGATCTTAATGCAAAGGAAGATACAAGGCACAAATAAGTTGGAAATAACTGAAAGAACAGATTTGAGTTCAAAGATTAAGAACTTTTTTGTAATGATTTCAGTAATGTTTTCAGTACTTTTGCAGTGATGAGAGCAGAATGAACTAAGCCTAAATGTTGCAACTATACGTAGGCCAACTTTCTAGTTTTGAGGGTAGGTTGGTTTGGTTATTCATAGAGCCTTTTTTTTCCTTTTTTGTGTGAAGAATTTGTTGTTGATGTTCATTTTTAAGCGTTATTTATTTCAATAATACCACCAACAGATTTCAAATTATTTAATGTCATGCAGAAATAAAAAAAGTGCAATATTTGGTGCAGTCAATTAGTGTAAATGTAGTCTGGCTTGACCACTTCCGCGTCTATTAAGCGCTGGCGTCGGCAAACAACGCTATGCCTCCATTGGCTGCTTCCCGGGGTTAGCCCCGCCGTAGATGATTGTGATTGGTTTAAAGAAATAAAAACAGGCCAGCCCAGTTTCCCCCCCGAATAGACGGCTCTAAACGGAGTGCTTCCAGACCATACTACTTGCTGTAGTTTGGTCTGGCTTTGCGAGACTAGTGTAAATGTATCTTATACCAAACTAGTAGCATAGACAACGTTCACATTGTGAAAACTTTTAGTTTGCTTAAGTGAATGAATACTAAAGAAGAGCTATGTCTCTGTGTGAAGTGATTATTTTGCATTGACTGGAGGTTTTCAGGGGCCCAGCAATTTATGTGGGCGCGCGCGCGCGCACGCACACACACACACACACACACACACACACACACACACACACACACACACACACGATTGCATAACAGTATATCCTAAGGCAAACCACTGGATTTTGTGTTGTTGCAGCCAGTAGGGCTATGCTAGACTGTGGCCCTTGGTGACAGCAAACATACAACAATACGAGCTGGCAGCGCATTAATTTGTTTTCTAACTTTAAATCACATGCGCTGCATGCTTCTCCTGCAATCACTGGATGCAGCGCGTGCGTTCAGCGTCCACCGGCGTGACGCACAATCCAAACTTTTGCCAACAACGTGAGATGCGGCAGTTTATTAAATAACATAACTAAACAAAAAACCTATTTGACTTACGTTTCATTGAGGTGGGCCGATGTCGCAGTTCGCAGGAGCGCTGCTGACGCGATGATGAGGACAGCAAAGATTTGGAGGGCAGGTGCCATGTCTGCTGCAGAGGAACAGAGTCGGTGCTTTTTCACTAGCGAGGACGCACTTCTTTAAGCCTGGATGCCCTCACTGCCTGGCCAGACTGAGTGAGAGAGGCACAACAAACTTTGCTTAAAGCGGAGGTGGAAGTGGCTTGCTGTTTAAATACCCACAACCCACCAGTGCACTGCCACCCCCTCTCTTCCAACCCGAGTCACTCCCCCCAAGTTCGTTGGACCTTTGCAGCCTCCTCCCTATCCCCAAAGGAGTTTCACTTCCCAAAAGTTGATTCAATAAAAGTCCTGACATGCACTGCCGAGCACTACACTCCTCTCCTCCCGTTTCTGAAGAATTTCAGGAAAAAAGTGAGTGTATATGTATGTGTGTGTGTGTGTGTGTGTGTGTGTGTGTGTGTGTGTGTGTGTGTGTGTGTGTGTGTGTGTGTGTGTGTGTGTGTGTGTGTGTGGGTGTGGGTGTGTGGGTGTTTGTGTGTGAGGGAGAGAGAGAGAGAGAGTGAGTGAGGGGGGAGTGAGGGGTTTGAAAAGGTGAACATACAGGAGCCATTGTCCAATACTGGCTGATGACCATGCACATTCAACACTGTTGAGCAACATCATTCTGTTGGACTTATTGAAGACAACACAGATAACATAACACACATACTCTAAGATAGAGGATTGTGTGTGGAAGCGGGTCAGTTGAGGGCCCCTGAGTTGTATGATAATTTCTTTAATAATAATGTATTTCCCAGTCACGACTCTTTCTCCGTGCACAATGCAAACACAAGGCGTTTAGCCTACCAATCCTCAGAAAAATAAACTTTTACAGTATGTGTGGGCAACTCTGCATGAGGCTTCATTTAAACATATTTGGGACATAAAAGTGGAGTCAGCGATTCTGGAGAATGTTCATTTACAAAATCCCTTTTTTTGTCAAACTCATGATTTGCTACCTGTCCGTATTGTGTGTGTGCTGAAAAAAAAGATAAAAAACTGTTAATACACAGCGTAGAACTGGTACAAAGATTATGTGACAAAGGTGGCCCACCGTAGCCAGCAACATGCCTGTTTACACTGGATTTTATACAACAAGCTTTCTCCAGAATCACTGACCCCACCTTTAAAGCCACTCTAGCGATTCAGTAATACATTTCCAATAAGTCAAATGACTCACATGAGATAAACAGTGATCAATGTTGATGCAACAAAGGCCAATACATTCTCACTCTAGCTGTATCCACTGTTTCTGGGTGTTTGGGCTGAGGGCTGCAATGGTAAGAAAAAGTTTTAGCACTCAACATGTTTTGTAGCCATCAAGGATACACACATCCGTCTGAGTGTACACAGAACTATGTTTTACTTCTACCTTTATTATTTGTCAAGCTCTGAAATATAATTCCTGAATCAATTTGATAGTGCCTGTTCATTGCTTAGACAAACTCTGTAATGGAAATTTCTTTTTAGTTTTTTTTTTAAGATTTTTTTTGGCATTTCTATGCTTTATTGATAGTGTAGAGACAGAGTTGAAATGGGGCAGAGAGGGGAGTGACATGCAGAGAACGACCACGGGCTGGATTCGAACCCGGGTCCGCTGCTGGCCGAGGCCCATGGGGGGGACGCCCTACCAACTGAGCTAAGGGCGCCCCCTTTTTTAGGTTTCTTAATATAAATATTTATAATACACTTATGGCCTTTTTTATCATTCTATGTGTATGTCTATTCCACATACAATAGTTCTGCTTCATCTTTAGTTCATCGTTGAAAGCTTCATTTGCCCATCGCTGGTGCGCGTTTCATAAAGCCGATCTCTCAGTCAGCTGCTCTGCATGTAATCGGCGATTACACTTATTGGAGTATCCCAAAATATTTATCCAATCAGAAAAGAGAACGCTACGAACCGACACTCGTCACACTCATACGTATTATATACACTCCATGGTCTCACTGCCGGTGCACGCCAGCGCAACAGATGGGTGAATGTATATGCGCCTATAATGGCGGAGCAGGTACAAATCCTTCCCAATGTCTGTTTTGATGGTTTTTATCATGTTTTATCACACTTATGGATCTGAGATGATGCAAGATAACTTGCTGTTTGAAGACCGCAGTGCATTAATGTGGTGACGTAGGGACGAGCGAGGGGTCTGCTAACTGCAGTAACTGACAGGAAGTTAGCAAAAAGAACCATTCCGCTTACAGCACCTTTAAAGAAAGGGGGAGGTGACGATGGCATATAGTTATACATTTTGCCACTAGGCGGCAATGGCGGTTTATAATGATGCCTGTTGTAAAATATAGAAGACCTAGAATAAGATACAGACTAGAGGGGTATACTACAAAGCGAGATTAAGGGCTGAGCGAGGTCTGTTGAGTCTAAAGCCAGAGTTTTCAGTTGCACGAAAGGTGGCTCTCTTTCTACCTGGCTAGATCACCATGGTAACAGAGGCTGCACGGCTAACCTGCTCAGACCAGTTTTTGTTCCAGAGTTTGAGCTTAAATTCGGCTCTTAGAGCGCTGCCCTTTAAGGAAACTGCACATTTTGAAATCCCGCGGACCTGACTATATTGTCTGAGCGATACATTCTCACTGAGTAAACTAGTTAAATCAGTAAACGTATTGATCAGTAAGTTAATGAACGACATAAGGCTTAGCCTACAGCAGAGTGAACTGTAACATCGCGCTGGGGCTTTTTGCCACATGCATACAGTTACTGATGCAGAAAATGTAAAATAGCCTAGACCTACTGTACACAGCGCCACTTGCTCTCACCTCAAATTATTTTACGTGGCGATCTACACACACTGGCTCTTAATGAAGCGTTCTATAAAATCACAGGTTGCAACATTATTTCACTGTAGGCTTCTTTTTTTCAGATTCACAGTTCGGGCATCGCTGCAGACTCGCAGGTTAAGCTTCTCACAGTAGATTCATATTTGTCCGGAAAATACAGACTACAGGTTTTGTATCTAGGCTATTTATTTTATTGGTATTTGTAAGATGCAAATAAAGGGCTATTAGCCTAAATCAAAATTGTATTAATTTTGATGTGGCCCAAAACTAAAGTGATTTTCCACATATGCTATTCATTAGGGGACAGCGTCCGATTTAAATCACATTCTTAAGTGTAGGACTATCAATTAGGCTAAATGGTGTAGTGTTTAAATCCGAGTTCAACCTTTAAAGCCACTACAAGTAACTTTGTCCGTTGGCGGCCCCTTTGGACAAAAGCGGTAGTATTTTTACGACGCCAGCTGTCGTGAAGCTGTTTTCTAGCTTGTGCCAGGCGTGCGAGATTCAAATGATCAGGAAGCAATATAGTGCATGTCCGTGTGTTGAAAGTGTGAGGGCACCAGACTCTTTTCGTCTCCGTGAGAGTGGTTAGTGACACAACATCAACTAATGCCAGTCAGTGCTACACACACCTGATTGCAATGAGTTGATGCAGTGTCACCTCACGGAGCTGAAAGATTCCATGTCTTCACAGAAAGCGAATGAACGAGAGACGGCATGCTATGTTGTTGTAAATAATGACTATTTCAGATGAATAATGGTCATCTGATGATGGTGAGGCAAAGAAAACTTTGTTTTAGTAGGCTACCGCTCATTCATTTAGGAGTAAACAATGCAGTCTAGTTCACTCCCGTGAAATTGTGTATACGTTGCTTGGCAACACCCTCCCGCCCGTCTACAACTCTCCCCTTTTAGCTTTTCTTCATTGCATTCTCTTTTTTTCTTTGATGGTTCAGCCCCGTTATCAGGTCATTATGACGACAAATAACTGTATCAAACAAGGCTCCCGCTCCCCTTCCCTCACCTGGAGGGATAGGCTTCTCAAATCGCGTTGCTGCACCACAGTGAAATCTGTGACCAATACGGATATTTGACCATAGAGCATGCACGCGCAAACCGAAAATCGGACTGGGTGTGCGACCAGACCAAACCAAAGTAATAAAAACTATTTAAAAACGTCTTTCTTTGCACTGATGGTCTCGTTTGCTGTTAAAGGTAATTTATGATTATCAGAGGAAACATGAGGCTGTTTAAAATATATTTAAATGTTACTCGTAGCTGCTTTAATTGCTTTATAATGTGACGTTATACGCACTGCGAGAACGATCTGTAAAATAAATGAATCAATTCAGTAGCATAATTTTCTGACAGCATTCCACTCTCTCATTATTTGCAGTAAGAGTTTTTTTCGGCTGTTTTCTGCTGTTCTGTCATAATTCAGACTGACAAACTCTTCCTCTTGAGTAAATTCAGCGACGCACTTTTTTTTTTTCTTCTCAGCTGCTCACAATCAGTCCGTTTGTGTGAAGTTAGCAGCACAAGATCAGTCCATTCTGTGCGGAAGCAGAGTCAAATGACGGGTCAAACGCCCCCTTTCATGGGGACGTGCACAGAGCCTGAAGCTGAAACCTCATTCAACATAAGAGGTTGATAACTGCCTTTGTGATACCAGTCAGCTCTAAGCAAGGGTATGTGTCATGTTGAACCAGATCAAAAAAAGAGAGCCGGGCTCTGTTGAGTTTGCTTCGTAGTATTATACCCCTCAGAGAAACACACAACTTTAACCCTGCGTTCCAAATCGCGTAGCCTACTTTTTTCTATTCTACATACTACAGTTGACGTAGTGCATCCGGAGAATTTTTAAGCCTACTAAATCCAACCTCAAGAATTGGGACATCCTTTTTTTCTGCCATACATAGGTCAGAAAGTATGGGTATTGTATTGCAACGCAGGGTAAATAAAATTACAGTAACAATAAAGTTGTTAGCTAAGCCAAGCCCAAACTTTTGGAATATGGATCGCAAAAAATAAAAGACCATAACCATCCTCTGAGACAAAGGAGAGGCTGAGATCGAGGAGAATTTCTGGCAGGATATTAAAACATATTCTGTTTGACGCGCCACACTCCCTCTGGTCATTCTGTCTGGAGGCAGAGGGCAGATGAGTGGACACAATCATCTTCGCTTCACACGCACATGGTCTGACCTTTCCTGTCCGTAAATACCAGAAAAACTGGCCAGTCATCACTACAAATGCATGGGGCGAATGTGTTGAGTTTTTCCATTTGTTTGCCACTAATACTAGAGGCAATGTGGTGACAGTTAGGATGTCTTCCCTCCACCTCAACCTCCTCCTTTATCTCCTTTCATCTTTTGTCTCCTCCTGCCTTTGATGTCTGCTGCTCCAAAAATCTACCACTGAATCAGCCTGAATGGAACGGAAATTACACTGATGTGCTTGGGTGCAGTGCATTTCTTATTCTGGTAACAGATATATCCACACTGCTGCACTTATAGTTTTATCTGAGAGTCTTAAGGCGCTTTCACACCTGCCGTGTTTGGTTCAATTAACTAAGGGTCGTTACCAATCGGACTCTGATGTGCACCAAAGTGGACCAAACATACGGGCCAAGACCTTATTAAAGAGTTGGTATCGGTAGGCTCTCAAATAAACTTTGGTGTGGTTCCTTTGTTGTGAGACAGCGAGTGGACTGAGTCCAACCCAACTGCAGGAAGCACTGCGTAACGAGCTCCCATAGCCAGCTACGCCATGCATTATGGGATGAGGAAGATGATCCACTTCTTCTATTTTTTTTCCTGCATGGACATTCTGACAAATTGTAAAACAGTTCAGGAACTATATTATTGCTCCGCCCCAGACACATCTGACCAATGAGTGAAATGAATGTTCTCACGTAGCTTATGTCGATGCATTTTGGTTCACTTCAGGTGTGAAAGAAAACCGGACCTGGTGAAAAACCAAACAATGCAGCATTCTCACATCTGTTTGCGAGCCAAGAAAGTTAACTATAAGTGGACTATCGGTTGTGAAAGTCCCCTTAGTTAGTTTTAATCTTTGGTCTTTGTTATAAACAGACCGAGGTCACAAACATTATTCAGGACAATGAAGGTGGATGCATGTTTTGAACCAATCAGGTCTCCAGGAGAAAGGTAGCACTCAAGATTCCACATGAGCACTTTACATGTCAGGAGGGAGATTATTTAGGGGCCTAATGGGAAGCAGGGGAAACAACGAGTGTTTAGGCCTAAGTAGCAGTAATAAAATTTAATCAGGCTGGCAGTTTATGGGCCAATCATATGGCTTTCATAGAGGCTTGAGTGCAGTCCAAAAAATACTGGCTGGAGGTTTTATAGCTTTCAATTGTTCCAATAAGTCTATTTATTTATTTTCTCTTTCTTATTTTACCCTCTCCCTCTTTTCTCCTCTTCTTGCGATTTTAAGGACAAGCCCTAAAACTGAAAAAATGCAAGGTCTTCTCCAACGATGGCACTAAGGTCTTCTTCACTGTTGTTTTTTACTCTGTGTACTTGGGTAAATGTTACTATTACGTGTTCAGTTTGACTTAATCCAAATGTTACGGATATGATTTTATTCTTATTTGGCCAGAGATTATTCCAGTTTATGAAGCATTGCTTGTTTTTTTGCAAAAAGCTCAATGGCTGCAGGGACTTGGCGAGTTTCGTCAGACTAAAGAGTTAAAGAAAAGTTCTCCAGAAGACACTCCCACATCATCTTGCTTTTGGTCAAAGGTAAGGGGACAGGAGAGGAACAACCTTGATACCCATTAATGTAACAAATTCCAGTGCGACTTGCAGAAATACCCATGTGTCTCATGAATAAAATCATATCAGCCTAAAAAACTGGCACAATTTGAATTCTAATTAATTGAGAAAGTACATTTAAGCACATAGTATACATACACAACTTCAGCACATGGACACATACTAGTTTGGATTGTATCTGAATGTGTCAGAATTTTACCATAGTCGATGAATCTTTTATGGGGTCCAAGAGCAAACATTTGCTGTGGAGCCCCTTTTGACCCCCATCACTTTACCCAATGCCCTTTGTGTAATGCACATATACTGTATCAGGACTGGGTTGACTGTTTACGGTACACCCAGAAATCGAGCAGAACTACTTGGCAGAAACAGCACCGGACCCCAGGTTTTCTGTGTGTCAGTTACATTAGTTTGCAATGTAATTTCTTTAGACACAGCTCTATTTTCAAATATGCACCATGTGAGCACAATACAAATTGAAACAGTAGTTGTTAATTAAGGACACATTATTAGTTCTTAAATTTAGACCTTCACAAATTGATAAAATGATGACACAGGTTGATTGGATGGCAAAGCAGTGTGTTGATACTCCAGCCTTGGATTTGACTAAATCATGCTGCCCTATACCTATGCTAATATAGTGACAATGTTCACATCCCTAAAAATTAAATACAGATAAACATTGTGCACTTTGGTACAAAAACACTGCACTGGCGTCATAATGTAAACTGAATGGTGTCTCTTTGTGTGTATGTGTGTTGAAAGGACAGCAGCAGACAGGAGAGGGCAGCAGACATTGGGGCTGGTATATAGCAGACTGTTTGTTTCATGTCTCTCATCTCCAATCCGGGTGGGGGGGAGGGGCTCATTAAATCTGGTCTCCCCTCTCGTTCCCCGGCTGATGAATTCTTTATTAAAACAATATGTTCACCCTCAGCTCCCTATACAAAGATATAATATTATTAAAAGTTCAATTAACTGGGGCTTGATGATCTCAAACAAGATGATCTATTGCTTCTAAAAGCTCCCTGTGCACTCCAAGTCCGCTGAAGCCTTTTTCCAGGGCGATAGTAGTACACACATGGAAGAAAAAAAAAAGAAAAGAAAAAGCACAGGGAAGGAACATCCACCAGTGAATAACAAAGGGAAGTCAAGACGCAGCGCGGGGATTTAGATGTTCAAAGGAGCAGCTTACGCCTCTGGGCCTCGCAGGGCCCCTCTTGAGTCGGTAGAATAAAATCTGTTGTTTAACAAGCCTTTTATTGGAATCCACACTTCTACCAAAATGTTGAAGATCAGGGACAAACAGCAATGCGTAGCGGCGGCAGTACATAAGCCAAGCAAGGAGCACACAATCCCAGAGAATTTGTGTCAGTGAATCCATATCAGACTATATTATTCCCATATTGGTATAACAAAAATCCACGGGGTTGTGTGTGTTTGTCTATATGTGTGTGTGTGTGTGTGTGTGTGTGTGTGTGTGTGTGTGTGTGTGTGTGTGTGTGTGTGTGTGAACAGAGCTGTAGCAGGGGTATGTTGAGCTTCAGGTGGTGGATATAGCAGAGAGCCGGCTACCTTTGGTTTCCCTCTCTTCTACTTTTGGGCAGTGTAGTTTCTAGAGGTTCATCATGAAGCACCACCCTTGGTTTGTTTGGGTGCTCCCTGGAGACCAAGGACACTGCCTTTTAGCTTCAGTATGCTTTGTATGACTTGTGATTTAAAGGAAAATTCCCACTTAGAGTCTCTTGCATTGCTTCTCAAATTTTGCGAAACACTCCAAAACACTGATAGTTAGTGTCTGGCCTTAGGCCTATTTGTTTTTATTTTTAAATCATACTGACCTTTCTCAAACCTGAATCGTCAAATACCACTTTACTCATATCAGAATCAATTTAATTTTACTGTGTCCAGTGAGAATGTTTCTTTTAATTAAGTGCCTATTGTATTTTTGCATTTCATAAGTACTGTAAGTCATAACAAGACCAATGCTGTGGCTCAAACCAGGTAATTCCATTAGTACACTTAAAGGTGCTGTAAGCGGAATGGTTCTTTTAGCTAAGTTCCTGTCAGTTACTGCAGTTAGCAGTCCCCTCGCTCGTCCCTACGTCACCACATTAATGCACTGTGGTCTTCAAGCAGCGAGTTATAGCATCATCTCAGATCCATAAATGTGATAAAACATGATAAAACCATCAAAACAGACATTGAGAAGGATTTTTACCTGCTCCGCCATTGTAGACGCACAAACATTCACCGATCTGTTGCTCTGGCGTGCACCGGCAGTGAGACCATGAGTGAGACGGGTGTCAGTTTGTAGCGTTCTCTCTTGTGATTGGATAAAAATTTTGGGATCCTCCAATAAGTTTATTTGCTGATTACATGCAAAGCAGCTGACTGAGAGATTGGCTTTATGAAACGCGCACATTATGAAAGTGATCACTGTGTAAATAAACCACTTACTTCACCTTTAAATGCAGTACGCTGTATTTATTTGCTTAATGCACATATGTTTAGAGGGATTGCTAACAGGCTCACAAGGAAAATACTAACAGGTTGCTTACACTAAGCTGGTATATGATGATTACCGTGTTGCCCGTTTTAGGTTAGACTGCTAGCATGCTAACAGATTCGCTGATAATTAGCAATTAGCACACACATTAGAGTTATTGATAGTTTTGGTCAAAAAGCAAATGATTGGGCAGAATTCTAACCGTGGCCTGATGATGTTGGTGCTACGTGGAAAGTTAATGAGTCAATAAAGGTATTTCAATCAATTCTGCTCGGAACATGAATAACTGAAGCAAATCTCATGGAGATCCATCCGGTGGTTGTAAAGATGTTTCTCTCTGAGACAGATGTCAACCTCAGTTAAGTGATTACAAATTCATCAGGAGTCATCCTCAAGGCACCACGAGTGTCTCTTTAAAATTGCATGGCATCCCATGATCGTTGAGACATTTCAATCTGGAGAGACAGACAGACTCGAATTGCCATCTCTAGTGGCGCGTAACTTGTTCGGCTGAAGTAACTTGATATTTACTTTAGAACATGTGTCAAACCTTTACAAATAAATCTTTGTGTCTTTACTTAAGAGAGAATACATTATAATAAATTACACAATTTACACTAGAAACTTGTTCTCATCTTCTTACAGCAGGAGCTCAATTTGTCAAGTATTTTCAGAAATGATACAATGGCTTAATTTTTTTTCTCGAAAGTCATGTAAACTGGTTGTAATCCAGAGGTGGATGTACTGTATATAAAACATCAAGTGAGCTATAATTTGCATTAAAATATTAGATTTCAGTGCATAAAATATTACAATGTTTTTCCTGTTCAATGAATGTTGCAGTTCTTGTTGACTGTTGCGGCTGCTTGTTCCTGATTGGTTGCTTTGTCTAGGGATGATGACATAAGCATGCCTGGTGAAAGCCCAGTGGAGCAATGACATATACGTAGTAGAAACACTACTTAAGAGCCAACAGTGCACCGAGGGGCAATTAGTTTTATTCTATAATCACCTGACTGTAAGACACCAACTAACAGCAAAATGCATTAGGATGCTTCTCCATCTGACACAGTGTTGTATGTTAGAAATATAGCATTGTTATACAAATAAAAGTGAGAGTGAAGATGAAGTCATTGTGACTCATTTTGTTTTGGCAGGCTTCGGGTTGATAGCAGAACCCTCACTTTAGGCCTACATAATGCATTGTCTGACTCAATAAAAAAAATATTTCCCACTTATTTGTTGGTTTACATCCCTTATTGTGAGGTGATATTAATTATTAAGATATTAAGAATCTCCTTTGACATAAATAATCTATTTAACTATATACCCTCAACATGTTCACTAAGTCTTTTATTCAATGGTGCTGGTGTGTTTATAAGCTACACTAAAAAAAGGTGTGTGTACGAGCTGTATAAACTCACATGGACAATAAAATGGTCATTTTCATACTATGTGTAAATGCGCTTTCATTTTATGAACAGAGCTTTTGCTTTTTGTTCCAACCCGTTGTGTCTTTCTTCACGCGGCTCTTGTGTATCAATGATATTCTGTTCTCCTCTGGTCCCTTGCCACTCGTGGACTCCTCGCTTGCCTTGAATCAGCCCTCGGGGGCATGAATTAAGTATTATTCTGAGTTGAATTTCAAGCAATGCTCCATTGTTGTGCCCCCCTCTACCCCCTAACCCCCAATCCCCCAACCCCTAACCTCCCCATGGAATGAATCTCCTTCTGGTTAACCTCAGGTTGACTTACACACCACCAGCAGACCTTTATCTTTGTATGTGGCTCACCTGCATTCAAAAAAACAAAAGCCAACTCCCCCATGCCATGCTACTAGTCTGGCTGTGTGTGTGTGTGTGTGTGTGTGTGTGTGTGTGTGTGTGTGTGTATGTGTGGCTGTCTGTGTGGAGCTACCACAGGGCTCCTGGTGGAGGTGCTGAGGGAGCCAGGCACACAGAGAGAGCGTTGTGTTTGAACTACACATAGTAAAACACAAGCTCCCTTCAGCTCCACCACATCAAAGGCAGCGGATTACCAACAAGCCTGCTGTAATGAGACCACGATGACTTGAAATCGCGGGGACCGGGGTACACACTCTTACACACACACCCCCATAACCGCAACACTTGTTTTACGGCAGACTGCTGGTGGAACACCCCGAAAAAGACAACAGTAATCTAGTAATGTGGGTTTTTTTTCTCTGGGTGTAAACTCATATACCGCTCTGCTCTGCCTTTGATGGCTTCTCTGTATGTGTGCGATCCAGCTAGGAAACTGAACTAGAGTGGGAAAAAGCTAAAGGTTGAATACTCTTTTTAAAGGCAAAAAACAATTAAGGGAGTCAGAGATTCTGGAGAAAGCTTGTGGTCAAAATCACTTTTTGTAACAATAAGCGAATATCTCCACACGATCCTCTACCTGTCCGTGCTGCACTGTGTGTGCGCTGGCAAAAAAAAGCCAGTGTTGATACACAGCCTAGGCTCTGTAAACTGGTATAAACAGATGGTATGTAAACAATGGGGGCCCACCGTAGCTAGCAACATGCCCGTATACAGAGCATAGGCTGTGTTTTAAGGCTGCTTTTTTCAGCTTACACCCATTACGGACAGATAGTGAATCGGGAGAAGATAGTCACTGATTTCGACAAAAAATTATTTTATAAGAAGCATCTTGTGAATTGCTTACTCCACCTATTAACACGTAATAATCGCTTTATTAAATCACACCTCAATTACCTCAATAACGGTCCAGTAATCTGTCATATGGTGTTGTCCAGTATGACATCAGTGTCTCTATGTAACATATACACACACACACACACACACACACACACACGATAGGCACTATTACAATACTAGACATGTGGTTATGGGATGCACACTACCTTTACCTAACACCAACCCCCTAAAGAGAACCGTAATATAATGGCACAACATTTTACCACTACATTTTTACAGTAACAAAGACTGCAAGTGAGATCCATTTTGAAATCTCACTCTCTCGCACTCTTAAATTGCACATAGTAGTGGGGATGTGAATGCGGGTTAAATGTGTGGTGTTCACCTCAGTAGGGACACTAATGTACACTGGTACAACGTGTCCATTGTTCGCTTTTCTAGAACGTTTAGTTAAGATAGAAATGTGAATGTAACTTTTCTCTTACCTATTTTTTTTGTTTTATTGACAATGTGGAGGTGTTGACGTCATGCTCAATGTTTCATTTTGACTTAACTGTTGTGTGTGTGTGGACCCCAGGAAGAATAGTTTGTGCTACGCTGGGTAAAAAAATAAAAAATAAATTCTGACTTTAAAAAAAATGATAGAATCAGTATTCCTGCCAGTGACAGAAGTGCTGTGCATAGACATAGTGTTTTTCTCTCCCCTCAATCCACACTGGTGACACTGGTGGATGGCCTGTCTCAGCCAATACACCTACTCACATGTCCGCATCAGTTTGCCTAAAGATGCAGTAAAGTACACTGTGTGTGTGTGTGTGTGTGTGTGTGTGTGTGTGTGTGTGTGTGTGTGTGTGTGTGTGTGTGTGTGTGTGTGTGTGTGTGTGTGTGTGTGTGTGTATGTGCCAGTAGGTTTTGGCATGTTGCCTTTAATTTGATAGTGACAGTCGAGGCACAGACAGGAAATGCAGAGAGAGACAGAGACACAGACACAGAGAGAGAGGAAGACAGAGAACAAAGGTGCTCTGATTATTTTTCTTAACAGAAGCCCTGAATTCAGCTTGCCCTTTATTCTCAGTAATGTGCTCATTTATGTGGAATTGATTTCAAATGGAGCAGTAGAATCTGTTGTGTTTAGTCTAACAGTGTATTACTGATCGGCTACACCGGCATCTCTGAAATAAATGTGCAATAAAACAAAAACTGCATTTCATATGATTTACTGAAACAAACCTAATCTCTCCAATGGATGGGTGTTTTCTCGGCTGTTTTTGCTTGACTAGAAGAGTAATCCCTCCTTTTTTTGCTCTTCCTTAAGGCTATTTTTCCTTGTGTAAGTATGCCGTAGATAATGTATATATAATATATATATATATAATGTTTGTATCCTATAAATGAAATAGATATGGCCGGACCTGCTTGTGAACCACCCCTAGCAAAAAGCATCACTTACTTGCCAGCCCATCTCGTCTCAGTTGTGAGCAGCTGAATAAAAGAAGAGATTTTCTTTTCTCTCTTATTAAAGTGATTGATTTGAACATTTCTTAGAAGCCCGAAGAGATTAAACAATGCATTATATCTTCATTTGAAAAAAGAAAAACACATGATTTTATGTAGCAACACTTTTTTTGTTTTGACCCCTTAAGGGTGTCCTGACCCTCAGGTTGGGAACCCATTCAATAGACTAACAATGAATTAACAGTATAATGGTCAAATCTTAATAGGTTGTAATAATATTAGTTTTGTTCTGAGGGTCCTTTGGTACGATTATGTTCATTTAATTTGACAATTGGTGTGAAAAGAATGTTTTGCTATACAATTCCAGTTGCTAAGTGTTAAAACATTTTAAATGTTTCATTGTCATTACAATTGAGAAAGAAAACATAAATATGAGGATGCAGGAGTTTCTTTCCTATTTTGTGTATCTAAATATCCAAAACATTTCCTCTGATATGTTAATTTGCGCTTTCTGCATTTTACCTATTTTTTCTGTCTTGTCTTGGGGGGGCGGTGTGTTTGTTTTGCAATCTATAAAATTACAAATTTGCGGAACACGTCAGAGCATCCTTAGAAAAAATAAAACAGATTCCATAATGAGACATATACAGTTATCGTCCTTTCATCTTCTTAAAAACACGTTCATGGTCAATGTAATGGGTTAATTAATTCATGTTTATTCATGCATGCTGTTGTAATTTGCACTCGTGAGCAAGCAATGTTGTTGTATTAATTACAGTTTTCAGACTCATTGTAAAACAAATATGGAAAAGCTTGCAGTGTGTTTAAGGTTGTGTTTTGTCTTCTATAACGAGCACTCCCTGATAGACTGATAGAATCACAGGAAGCGTGCGATGAAAGCAAAGAGATGAGTGTGTGTGTGTGTGTGTGTGTGTGTGTGTGTGTGTGTGTGTGTGTGTGTGTGTGTGTGTGTGTGTGTGTGTGTGTGTGTGTGTGTGTGCGTGTGTGTGTGTGTGTGTGTGTCATGGGGGATTGGATTCAATTGTCTACATTTGCTATTCTCTCAATGCTCCCCTGTGCACAAGTGTTATCACCACCGTCTCTGGGTCTGACATGTTCATTAAAGGGTTCATGTGTACGGCAAATTAATTAATAAGCATTTTGTGTGTGTGTGTGTGTGTGTGTGTGTGTGTGTGTGTGTGTGTGTGTGTGTGTGTGTGTGTGTGTGTGTGTGTGTGTGTGTGTGTGTGTGTGTGTGTGTGTGTGTGTGTGTGTGTGTGTGTGTGTGTGTGTGTGTGTATGTATGTAAGTGTGTGTGAGAGAGAGAGTATTGTTGTATGAACGCTGTAATTACAGGCTGTTTTTTTGACATTCCCTCGGTACCCGGCTCCCCAATCGCAGACATGAGAGAACCAAGTGACGTTCTCCTCGGGGAACACTTATCAAAACAATACTCTAGCTGTCAGTCAAACTCAGCCCTGCATCTACTTTCACACACACTTTGAAGTCACCACTGCCTTTTCTCTTTTTTTAATCCCCCCTTTTTCTCTCAATGTAATCCCATTGTAACTGCAAGGGATCGCTTCACAATTCACAGCCCATTTGTCCATATACAAATACGACACCTCATCAACAAATAACAATATGTTTGGGAGCAAAACCGACTCATTGAATGGGAAGGCTAACGGGCTTGGAGCGCTGGCTGGCACTGCCATGCATCTCTGCCTCTCCGTGTTGCCAATCCCCCCTGTAAAAAGTTAATGTAAGCAGGATTCACACAGGGAGCAAGCTGGTGATGAAATTATGGTGTAACTGATACCAATGTGCCATAGTGGAGTAGTGCAAGGGCCTGCCCAGCGTCTTTGAAGGAAGGCTCTTCTCTTCCCCCCCCCCCCCCCCACCCCCATCCCACGATGCACTGCTGCTGTGGAGAGAGAGATGGCTCCATGTAGGCTATACGGTTGTACAGTATAAAAGACGGACAGATGGAAGGGCAATACTGCAAAGAAAGCAGGCAATCGTTTTTTGTTTGCCTGCCGTACATTAAATAATGCCTGCAGGGTCATGGATTAATTTTCATTTCACGATTGCACACAACATTGAAATTTTGAGGACTATAGACTGTAAATATGTTTGTACATTATGCAGTGTGGGAGGTTGTTTGTGTGCCAAGGTCGCAAAGATTTATTTTTTTCCTCAGCTTCACATATTTGTTTATTTCTACAAATATACAATTCATGAAGATGGAATCAAAAACTAAGAAGTGAAATATGTACTTCATTGATTATAACTTGATATATGATTGAGTTAATAATTCAAAATGAGTGTTTTCTATTTCCTTTCTTTTTTTGGAAGGATCACTCTTATTTACTTACGACGATTCCTGGTAAACATTGTAAGGGAAAACAGAGGAATGCATTAAAGAAACATGCGTTGTTGACACTAAACTCATCTCAATGAGGGTTTGGATTTGTTAGAGGTCGTAAAATAGATTCAATCTAAAATTCTTGCAGAGGCATTGCACATAGCCTATCAGCACCAACTTTAGCATGATCCCCGCGACCTGCGATGATTACCAATTCATGCGCGACTAAAGAGGAGCATCATGCATAATATAAAAAGTGCCCCGTCTGCATAAAAATAGCAAGAAGACGAACACTGTAAACAATGGTGGGTCTGCCGAGAGCTCTTCGGGGGGAGGCCGCGAAAAAAAAAACCCACGGCTACAGGGATGCCAAAAAAGCATGTTTTTTTTGGAAATAAAGAAAGGTTGAGTGCTAGTGTTGCCTATTACTATAGCAACAGGCAGAACCTGGCTGCTTCAATCAGCTTTTTGGCTTGTCGGTTGGAGGCAGAGGATAGGCAGAGGAGGCTCCAGACCAGGCAGACATGCAGAGCCACACTGCGTTTACTAATGAGGACAGTTAGTTAGTTTATGTCTGACCTCCACACATCCTTCCTGTCATTTCACGCTACACACACACCCTATGCACACAAACACGCACACACACACACACACACACACACACACACACACACACGCGCGCACACACACACACACACACACACACACACACACACACACACACACACACACACACACACACACACACACACACACACACACACACACACACACACACACACACAGACAGGCAGCATTGGGGTTAGCCACAAGGAACACACACAGAGCCAGAAAGACATTAGATGCATGTGATTACAGAGAGACTACGTGTCCATCACCTGCTGTGGTAGAACACACACTCGTTTTTCACATCACAGATGGCTCATCGGACACATTTCAAAGGGAAAAGAGTGGTTAACACACACACACACACACACACACACACACACACACACACACACACACACACACACACACACACACACACACACACACACACACACACACACACACACACACACACACACACACATTTAATTCACTTTAAATGGTTGTCAACAGAAGAGCAGCGGCTCATTAGCCACTGTCTGTAAACCACACTATCTGTCCAGTTTACTCTGTTTGACAAATTTGTTATCAATCAATATGGAACCAAAGCCTCTAATTGACAGTCTGCTATAGTTAGAAGATGTTTTTCAATACATCTTAGCGATAGATCGATTAATCGGTCAGCCAATTAATCGAGGCAATTGAAGGCATTTTGAGATAATCGGCATCATCCGGTATTAGATTTTTTTCTATTTCAATATTTATAGATGCCTGGACGAAAATCCAGAAGAACCAACTGCAATATTTTAGGAAGCATTCACCAGGGAGAGCCATGTGCAATTAGAGAAGGCACTTTTTTTTTTACATTTTTTTTTCAAATATTTGTCTGTGTTTACATTTATTAAATAATGTTTGTTTGAGTTCAATTTTGTTTCTGATTTGTTTTTATTGTTCACTTTGTTATGTTTTATCAAATCACCCTCCCCCCCAAAAAAAACACAACAACAATAATTAAGTCATATCAGCATTATATATCGGCCAACCTCTCTAATTATCAGTATCGGTCATAAAAAAAACATACCGGTCCAACACTAATACATCTTGTGAGTTATTTAGGTATGTGTTTTATCCTCGCAGTCCTCACAGTTGTATTGGATGTAATCATATTGTTTTATACAGTGCATTAAAGCTCATGTTTAAATGAAGCAGGCGTTGTTAGAGGCCTGTTTACAGTAGTGATCATGAGTTGGAGCAGAGTGGGAAGTGACAGGTGAAGATTTATGGTGAAGCATAGTTTGGTGTATGTGTGTGTGGTTTTAATTAACTCATTTTAACTCTGGTAAGGCTAGACACAATAGGCAAAAACATCTTTTTTCAAACTTCCAAAATTTATATTTTGGTGTTTATCTGACGAAACCATTTTCTCTTATTTCTTTCCCCCAATGCGGAACCAAAAATCTCCCCTTCTAAAGCACTTACATCAACTAAACTTTCCATAATCATTCTCAGCACTATTCTGAAGGTTATTACGGAATGATTTGTTCATATGTTGGTAACTGTCTGATTTATGATACATTTTGTTCTTAAACACATGCTGAACATGCATTTTTAAGACCTGTACATAGTTTGTGATTCATACAATGAAAAAAGGCTGTATCCGAAATCTGTTCCATGTAAACACTTTTGACACTAACAGTGAAATAATGATTTGACTCTGACTTTATCAAACATCTAGATTGTTGAAATGTTTGCACAATCAGATAGATATTGCCAAATGTACATATATGTTATTCAAACATTTCTGAAAGAAAATTGTTTAAATGCATAGGCTAAACATTGAACCCTATTCACCTGCAGTGTCTTGCCTTAAAGGTGTAGTCAGCGATTCTTGCGAATGCATGCAGACCAAATCCCCTTTTGTCAAAACCAGTTGCTTGCTAACTGTTCGTACTGTGTGGGTGCTCAAAAAAAACATGGTGTTAATACACAGCATTATGTAAACTTGTTTTTATATTAGCGCACACACAGTACAGACAGGTCGAGGATCATGAGGAGATATTCACTGATGTTAACAAAAAACTATTTTGACAACAAGCATTCTCCAGAATCACTGACTTAACCTTTACCATAACCCCACTTTGCACTACAAAAAGTTAGAATACAATATTATACAGATGCAAGTAGATTTAAACACATTTTAAGTTCACATTGATGGACAGTATTTGTCAACAGTAATAACCTCTCATGTGAAGACCTATTTTGTATAGTAACATCTGTGTTTCACAATTTGTTATGGATTTTCCGATGCCTCCATTATAGTCGAAAAACATATTAATAAACACTCGAAACTGCTTACAAATACAAAATGGTCTCTTATGAACAGTTTATTAATTGTTCATATGATGCTTATAAATGCTAAATTAGGGGGATAAAGTAAAGTGTTAAACTTATATTAACATGGTTCAAAATGTGAGTTCATCACGCTTGTGACATTACCTTTGGATTTGTGTGTGTGTGTGTGTGTGTGTGTGTGTGTGTGTGTGTATGTGTGTGTGTGTGTGTGTGTGTGTGTGTGTGTTTTAAATGTAGTTAAACAATGTGGTTTGCATTTGATGCACTCTGATTAATCATACTGATGTTTGGCACTTTGGAGCAAAATTCTGCTCCAACTCAGCTCTAACAGGTGGATTTTCTTTAGCCTAGTGGGAAATAACAGTCTCACTATGTTTGAATGAGTTTCCTTTCCATTTCCACACTCCACATAAGACCTGAATTGAATTGTTATAAAGGCCTAGGAAAATGAATAAGATAAGTTATAGGTATCTCTTATACGATATTGTACACAGTAAGGATGGGTCAATGCAGAGGGGAGAAGTCTCCATAGGGGCGCATTTCTTTATGAAACATTTTGTGTTGTACTTTATAAACACCTAATAACAGCCATTATTGTTCTACTCAGCTTACCTTGCAGTCAGACCAATAGCCATAAATAAAGAACATACTCATAAATTCACTAAAAAAACAACAACAACAACATTGCATTGGATTTTACCCTCAAAGTTTAAATATGCTTACTATGGCATATTTATTTGTGAAATGTCCTCACAAGGTGCAGTAGATGAAGTGGTAAACTTAATTATCTACATTAAAATTTTGTTAAAGGGACTTAAAGTAGCTTTAGCTTCCAAATGATTCCTGTTAATAAACCTTCCTATTTTATACACACACTTTTGAACTAAATCCATGCAGGAGCATACAACCAGGTGTTAGCCTAACAAACTGATGGAAGTGATGTTAGCCTACATTTGGAAACCAGGGGATAAGGTAAAAAAAAAAAATCAATTGTAATTGTAATTGTTTTTAAGTGGCTGTTTGTCTCCCCACACACCACTGGTTCTAACATACAGTCAAGCAGTTGGTGCTGCTTATTATGTGTAATGATTAGCAATCAGTGTAAGAATGATAGCAGGCCAATAGAAATAATAAAAAAAGTTCTCCCAGTTAAACCAATGGTGTGGACACATTGTTACTGCGCTCAGCGAATCCCCTGCGGATCTGATGCAACAGGGCTGCAACTAAAGTTACACCTTCGAACTGCAACACGGTGTCCTTCCGCCGTGGCGCTGCTGGAAACTAGTGCGTCCCACAACCGTCTCACTCCTTTTGCGCTGTCTCTGTTAAGAAGCGTGTTTATGGTTTAACATGTTGTTTAACTATTTGGGAATATGCCTGGAGTGTAGGTTGCTATATGTCCGTGTTTTCCTGTAAGTTTGTTCACTCTATCTAGCAGACTTTTACTCATTTAGATTCATTCAATTAGGCAACATTATTTTAATACTTTTTGCAACATAGGAATGCCCACATAAAGGACACAAAATCATCATGTCACTTTACAACTAAGTAATGCATTGCAATGTTAGTAGGCTATTCCCATAAATAATACAAATACAACAAGTAAATTGCTTAAAGACATGTTGTCAGTGGAGTGAGAGAGGAGCAAATAGGCTGTGGTCGCTGTAATGGGAAAGTCCCCAGGTTCATGACGTAACGGCCGGGTGAACTCTGTAAACTGCGCATTGATTCCGTCCGCCGTGATCAGGTCCGGGCATCAGGAGTTGCAGAAGTAGCGGATTTAAAAACTTTCTGTGTCTGCTAGTCTGTGCGTCGAAATAGGTACTTGACGAAGAGTCCCTGACTTCCAAAAGGGGAAAAAATATGGCTTTTTAAAAAACTGTCACCGTTTTTTACCTCGTCGCCTTAAAGCTCCGCGTGCTTTGCTCTTTCGCAACGCACTTTACAAGACTATTCAGAAACTATGGGGTGAGTACAGCTGCTTTCTAAAGGGAGAAAGTTAGTTATTTTAGCAAACAAACCCACTCAGACACACATTATATTTAACAATGTGTTTTTCAGCCGTTAATTTACGTCATTGACAGGTCTATTTTTATCCATTATTGATAGCCTATTTTAAAGGGACCATGTCAAAGTTACTTTTTTATGTGAAGAAACAAGTACATTTATTGACTTTTGTTGTTACAGTCTTCAGTTTACAACAAATGTTATTCTACAACTACAACATTCTGTAAAATAGTTTATATTAAATTAAAGCTAAGTTTAAGTATACAATCATGTTATTCCACAAATGTAAAAAGTCTCTCATGTAGGCTGTTTTTTATTTTATTTTCCTTGTGATTTGTTTTTCAAAGAATTCTTATTAATGTTTTGCACCTTATTTTTTGCTCATTGTCGTGACATGAATCAGTAATGACTTCACTGCATAAGCTGACAGGTGAACTGGAAAGTGAAGGGTTAAATTTGAACTCAATTAACTCAAATACATTTACTTATTTTGAGTTATACATTTTTTGTTAAAATTAAAAATTTTAATAACATATTTTAATTTAAAAAAAAAATGAAATTATATATATTTTGGTCATTTTTAAGTGCTTTTAAAGGACACAATCTGGGATTTTTTTAAAGGCAAAATAAAAAAATTCACATAAAAGTCACATAATAAGTTCATTTTTGTCATTTCCCCGCCAA
Source organism: Hyperoplus lanceolatus (assembly GCA_026929865.2). Lineage (NCBI taxonomy): Eukaryota > Metazoa > Chordata > Actinopteri > Uranoscopiformes > Ammodytidae > Hyperoplus > Hyperoplus lanceolatus. The sequence goes on from CM049398.1 coordinate 28,002,392, forward strand.
ACAGGTCTCCAGGTGTTCCGACAACTGCTTCATCCAGCCAGTGCACGGTTTGCGCTTTTCAACAATTTAATCGGAGCAGACGACACAATGGCGGCATCGATCCTTCGCAGGAAAATTCCTCCCACTTCCACAGGCGAGCTCGGCGCTCCCCCTCACCGACAGGCTAGCCTCGGCCAATCACGGCCGGGCACGGGGGCGGAGTCAGCGCAGAGGCAGCACTTAATTGGTGAGTTGTGCCAAGACGCTTTTTTATTTTTCCACATCCCGAGGTCGGAGCCGCAGTGCAGCACGAGGGGCTAATGTCGTACAGTGAGTACAGCTAAGTGGATATTTATCCAATGCAGACCATGCTGTTCAATCATTTTCAGATGATCGGTTAGTTTGTTCACTTGGATTTGTCGGATGTATATTTGCTTGACTTTTCAACTTTTTTTTGCATTTATCCTTCTTTACCTTGCGTGATTTAAAATTAATTTTTCCTGAATTTCTATTTTTAATTTTTCAGATAATCTACTCAAACAGCTGAATGAAAAAAATTTGGATTTCTTTACTGATAATATGATGCTAATTTTTTCTTCTTCTATTTTTCATAGGTGATGGTCATTCAGATTGGATGACTGAAAAAGTTGATTTGTCTTCATTTGTGTCGACGAGCGAGTCTTCTCCCGGCTCATCCCTTCCAGCGTCGCCGTTAGAACAAGATGTCAAGGTGCCCTCGGATCTGGAGGTCATGACCTCACTACTGCAGGAGGAGCTGGCTCAGCTGGAGGACTACTTCCGCTCAGAGTCCACCTCCGCCACTAACAACAAGTTGGACAAGTCCTCAAAATGTGACAAGGGCGCCCAAGTCATGGGCTCCCAGTCTTATTATCAATTACCCTATGGCTCGTACGGGACCGGCCAATCAGAAAGTAGCCCCGTGGTGGTTACCCTGGCGACGGGGGAACTGGACCTGGCTGGCTTCTGCGGCAGTGGTCCAATCGGCAGAAGCAAAATTGCGCGACCCGCTCCGTACAACTATCACCACCACCGCTACCACCACCACCACCACCACAACAACACGGGGCGCAGGAGCCTCAGCGAGGCTGTGAAAGTCGGGGAGGAAGTTGGACTGGAGACGTGGGGGGGCTCCAGGGGAAGTTACTCAGGGAGCACAGAGCTGTCTGTGAACCACTATTCCACCCTCAAGACAGTCAGTAAGAACTGCCATGGCGGCAGCAGCGTCAAGAAGGTGAGAGAATGTGCTTTATCGTTGAAGGAAGAGGAGAGCTATTGTTTTTCGGAAGGAATGTTTTGCAGCGAGGAGATCGCTCGAGGGTTTTGTCTGGGCGGCTCGTACGACAGCCACCACAAGAGAGAGGGACAGTTGATGCACAACGTGAAGGTCAATGTAAGTTATGAGGGCGCGGTGGGGGGGCTGGAGGTGTTGCACTGCAGCAGCAAAGACGCAGGACTTTCTGGAAGTATTCCCCAAGAGACAATGGTGGCTAACGACGGTGGCTACTTCCACCACCAGTCAGCCATGGCCGGCACAGAGCCTTACCATAGCTTTATAGGTGACCTGGATCACCACCAGCCACAGTCACAACAAGCACAGGCATTAGAGCCCCAACACGGCCACTACCTCTACCCAGAATGCCTTGCAGACCAAAGCTATGAATGTCTGTCCAGAGGAGGAGGGGAGGGAGAGGGGTCACTGCTGGGCGTCCCCATCCACAGGCCCACACAAAGGCTAAAGGATGAGCCGTGTAACGTCAAGCCAACGCTGGGCATGGGGGTCGGGCTGGAGCCCTGCACTGGAGAGAGGAAGCAGAAGAAAAGAGACCAGAACAAAACTGCTGCTCACAGGTAACCATTCTTCTTTTCTGACTTCCTTTTTTGAACATGGCTAAACCTTTATTCACATGTTATAAAGGATGTTGTATTAAAATGTTTGTTCTGGAAAAATGTATGTAAATGTGGTTCTTAATAATAAAATGTAGAAAAGCTAGTAAGGTCAATTTTATTTAGAACTCTGAAAACTTAAACACTTTTAAATGGCAGCAGTGTTTCATGAAGCAGCCTGTCCACTGCTTAAAATGTCCCGCACAGAGTGGGAGAGATATGGAAAGTCCCTCTCTCTGCCTGCCAAATTCAGCCCCACCTAACCTTTTTCTATATGTCTGCTGTGTGTGAGTGTGTGTGTGTGTGTGTGTGTGTGTGTGTGTGTGTGTGTGTGTGTGTGTGTGTGTGTGTGTGTGTGTGTGTGTGTGTGTGTGTGTGTGTGTGTGTGTGTGTGTGTGTGAGTGTGTGTGTGTGTTGTCTGGGTGTGGGTGTGTGTTTGTTACTTTCTTTCATTAAACATTTTATGCACATCCATGTTGTTGCTGGTGCAGGATAAAAATAAATATTCATAGAAAAAAAGTCCACACAGCTGCAAAAAAAAAATTAAATGCTTTTTGATTGTGCAAAGGCACAAACAAGCTTCCGTGTGTGTGCCTTTTTCACAACATTTTTGGGAGCATTTAGCTGTTAAGCAAACTTTACTTTATTTATTTATTTCACATGTTTCAAATTAGATAAATGTATTAAAGGGTTATATATATATATATATATATATATATATATAT
>CM049398.1:28010000-28155000 GCA_026929865.2 Hyperoplus lanceolatus
TTTTCATCATCATTATCAGCATGTAGAACACTTCTTATGAACCATACAAATTGCAGTTAGTAGCCTTTTTTTTGGACTTAAAGGAAATGATGCAATACAGATTAATGTAAATCCTACTCTCCAACCCTGGAACAATACGGCCAATTAACCTAATTCATTAAATAAAGCTTGAGAGTTCATTGTTGACCTTGGAAGAGTTGATGAAAGAACAGTAGTTAAATCTCACATCTATGTCCATGCCTCGCTATCCTTTGTGTGTGCCCTGAATAAAAAAAGAATTTGGTGTTAATAAACAGCCAACACTCTGTAAATGGACATGTTGCTAATTATAATGAGCCCCCTTTATTTACATACCCTTTGTTCTCAAATACTGGTTTACAGGGCCTAGGCTGTGTATTAACACCAGATTTATTTTTCAGCTTGCAAACACAGTACAGACCGGGAGCGGATAGTGTTAAGAGATATTCACTGATTTTTAGAGAAAAAGTTTTGTCAATGAGTGCACAATCACACAATCGGTCAACTATGAATGACCATGTTCAAAAAGGTAATGCCATTTCTTGGAGTGGTCATACTGTATGATGGCTAAAGAAATAAGAGTGAAGACCAAATGCAACATAGGACTTTATTACAGGTGGGGGAGGACAACGTAGGAGAGGAGATGTGATGCAAGAAGGGAAGGGGGGCTCACACAAGCACGCAAGCACACACACACACACACACACACACACACACACACACGCATAGACTCCCGTGATGATGGAGAGCAGAAAATGGCCTTCAGCTCAGTTACAGGCTGTGTACAAAGCAGCAAGAAGCCTTTAAATACATTATGAGCGGCTTGTGTATGTAGCCAGTGGAGCAGTGAGGGAGCTATGCAGCATAGTGTGTGTGTGGGGTGAGAAGATGCTAGCTGCAATTGATGGGAGTGAAAGGGGGCGTGGGGGATGGTAAAGGTGAAGAAGACCCAAAAAGTTGCTTAGGAGCTTTCTGAATTCTAAATATTAAAGTAGCTACAGTGCAAGAAGCTTTCAGTTGTTTGTTGTTGATTATAGCAGCTTTTTAGGACACAAGAGGTGTGAGGGAATTTTGGGTCTTCAGTTGTAATATTAATGATAAAGATTAATAGTTCATATATGCATATCTTGTGTGTCTGTCTCACATACTCTAGGTCAGCCTTGGAGCCTGTTAGGAGACACTTAAGTCAGTTGTATAGATAAAGTCTCATCTCCTAGAATATTATGGTTCACTGTGTTCAGCTCTGAACCAAAACATTGGTACGCTTGGTGCCCGATCCGGGGAGGTGTTAGAGATAGCGCAAGGTTAAAACACAGCTCTAACCATGTGTCTGTCAGAATTGAAGTGCAAGTCAAGAGAGTTGCAGTTCGGTTCTCCTTAGCCAAGTCTGTAATAAATATTGCTTCATAATTCATCCAAGTCTACTGAAATATTCTTCCATTTGAGTTGACCTCCAACCTTAAAAGAACTTCTTTCACAAGAGGTAGTGTTTTTTTAGGAAGCCAGCACCTGCTGTCTTGAAGATCGTGCTATGAGAGCGCATTTGATTAGAAAGTGATTGAAAGAAAAGACGCCAGGATGCATGGTAGTGAGGTATTGTATTTATATGTGACTAGGGTTGCAAAATTTCGGGAATTTTCAAAGTTGAAAACTTTCCATGGGAATTAACGAGAATCTATGGGAATGAACAGGAATTTTGGGAATTAATGGGAATTTACTAAATTTAAAGCCAACCAAATGCACTAAATCCTTCTAACTATGTTATTTCAGTCTTGGCAAACGTTTTATAATATTTATGAACATTTAACTTTAGATTTTTTATTAAAGCTTATTGAGACACCCAACTTGATATCATATATTGCTTTTTACTAGACCAGGTTTACAGAGGCTTAAACAGTGATTTTAAATATAGTTGTGGAAAATAAATTTTAGCATAATCTTGACTAAAACAAAGGTAAATTTACCTTTTTAGGCCTAGGCCTTTCACACCAAAATGAACCAAGAGTCAGTTCCAGGCTGGTGTTGGGGTCAGTTCAAAACTGGTTACAGCCTTATCCCAGTTATGAACCGGTTGGTTTCACATCGACCGGAGACAGCCATGGAGCCGGCAAGAGAGCAACGTCATGACGTCACTGTAAACGTGTGTGTACGTCGCCCGACGCTGCTGCTGCTGCTCTTGTGAGAGGCACCTATTTGCAGCATGGACATATAAAGAAATGGACACCGTATTGAAACATGGCGCTCATTCATTCCTATGAAAGCTGCTCATAGGTGCAGAGAAGCAACAAGGAAGCATAATCCGGAAATTCCATACGGCCCAAAGCATGACGTAGCATAGACGTAGCGGCATTATGGACCTATCAAGAAAGAGGGCGGCAAGCGTAGCGGACTGGAGGCGGGTGTCTCGTTCTGTAGCATCTAGCCTGGCGAAAACAAACTGAAAGCCGTTAAAAGCCGTTGGGCTAATAAAACGCTTGAGGTGGCGTTTTGAAATGAGAAAACTTACATTTTAATAGTATATGGTCTAAAAAGATAAGTATGAGCCTATGATTGATATCCAGAAAAAATGAGGGGGTGCCAGAGACACAATCTTGTTCGCCGCTTGTACTGTGTGGACAGGAACATCTGCCTACGGGCCGCATGAAAATAAGCTCCACCCCTTACCATGCAATACCAATGGGTTGGCCACATGTCCATGCTGGCTGCTCGGAGAAGTCAGCATCCTGGGGGCCTGGACCAACCAGACCAACTAAAACCTCATGCCCGCCATGTTTAAAAACACCGCTACTACGAGACGGCTTTCAGTTGGTTTTCGCCAGGCTAGATGCTACAGAACGAGACACCCGCCTCCAGTCCGCTACGCTTGCCGCCCTCTTTCTTGATAGGTCCATAATGCCGCTACGTCTATGCTACGTCATGCTTTGGGCCGTATGGAATTTCCGGATTATACTTCCTTGTTGCTTCTCTGCGCCTATGAGCAGCTTTCATAGGAATGAATGGGCGCCATGTTTCAATACGGTGTCCATTTCTTTATATGTCCATGGGTTGGTCAGGATAATCCCTCCCCCGGCCGCTGGCGTAAGCGGTTCACTTCAAACCCTGCTCAATCCTGGGGTATGAGTTGAACCGGTTTTTACGGCCCGGAGCAGGCTTTCTGGCGGTGTGAAACCAAAACACTGGCTCTAACTCCGAACTAGCCCAGAACTAGCACCGATTTTGCGGCGGTGTGAAAGGCCTATTATTAGAGGACTTAAATTAAAAATAAACAACATCTCACTCCAGGCTTTTAAAGGGCCCTCCACCCATTGGGGCCCTTGGTAGCCCCCCCCCCAAACCCTCTTCTGCACACTGTATGTTTGCAGGATGGAAAACTACTACTGCACTGCTCTGACAAGATTGGCACCCTGTGAGTGTGTTGCACCTTTAACCACAAGGCAAGCACATCATTGACGTCAGTGCGGGTCATTCTCATCAGCTGTTTGAACATCCTGCTGTTTATGTGGGCTGGGTGTGTTAATGACTCATTGGCCTGCATACCACATTGCATCACCTGTCTGTTCAAAGGGCCTCATTAAGACAAACAAATAAAATAAATAAAAAAAGCACTATGGTAACTATAAACTACATGGTGTTATGTTAAAAAAGAAAAAAAAAGAAAAAAGAATGTTCTCTTATACAATGCGAGTTTTCTGAAGAAAACATCGTCATGTAATTACAGCTTTCATAACAACTGAAATATGGAACCAGTCTGATGAACCTAAGCCTATTTTCTCCCTCAGGGTAAGACATTCTTTTCTACCCCACCTGCTCTTTAAAACCTACAGCCTAACATGCAGGAACACATGCAAACTCCTTCTACCTGGTTCAATTGGATGAAATAGCTCCGCTTTATGGAATTGTTGTTCTTTCTGTTGTACAATTCTCTTAACTTTGATTAATTTGCTTTAATCTCAATACCAACTTATTTTTTTTTGTTTATTCTGTCCTCCTCCCCCCATTTGTTTGTTGTAAGTTTCCTCAGTGTAAAGTGGTGAGTAAGCCCCGACCTTGGTACATAGTCTTGTTGAGTCATTTAATGTTAGCTTATCTTTCTCAGGTCAATGTTTGCCATCAAAGTTTGGGACTAAGAATCAAACTGAAAAACAGCTCACATCTGCTGCAACTAGTCATATTGACAGTGAAGCAGCAAGCCCAGACACATCAGTGTACACATCAAAGAGACTGGCAGATTGAGGAACTGCTCCGATCGCGCTGAATGACATATTTCAATTTGTTGCAAAGGTTCCCCGACCACATGATGGATTCATACAAAGTTGGTTCACACCGTGAATTCATTTGTTCTATAACATTTACACTGCCCCGTGGCCACTATTATACATTTAGAATAAGAAAAGCGAATATTTTTCTTAGGTGCGGAAATACACTGTTTATCATCAATATACATGTATGTCAGGGTGTCTATTTGAACGTTGTTATAGGCTATTAAAGGCCTACTTCACCGGTTGGAATATGAAGGTGTATTGAACTCAGAGATCCTATTTAGTATAAATGTGCAAATTTTTTTTAAATCGGATCATCTTAGCCTGAGAAAAGGCAGAGAGTGTTTTATGGTCTCACTGTCTAACCCTACAGTTTCCTTCTTGTGACATCACAGTAAGGGTTAGGATTAACAGGACAGCTGGGCCAAGGGAAGACTAAGGGTGTATTCACACATGCCGTGTTTAGTTCGGTTGAAACAAACTCAGATGCACTTCTGCCTTCAATGCGCATCTTTCAGGCAGGTGTGAATACAGCAATCACACTCGGGGGCGGACCAAACAAACGCTCCGAGACCCAGCTGAAGAGGTAGTCTCGGTGCGTTTCCAAACGCACTCTGCTGCAGTTCGTTTGTGGTGTGAATTTGTCCGGACTTGATCCGACCCAAATGAAGGAGGCACTGTGCCTTTTCTTTCTTTTCTTTTTAAATAAATAGCCGTCAGCTTCACATTATGGGAAAGTTTTGTTGTTGCCATTGTTAGGACGATAAGTTGTGGTTTGACCGGGAGCCCAGAACAATATATTACATTTGATCGAGAGGACGCATAAACATGCTGAATGTGTTCAGCGATCAGATGAAGGAGAGGGGAGCGTCTCTCGCACAGTGCCAACAGGTTCACGCTGCGCAAGAAATGTGTGTTTTTATTTTGCTTCCCATGTACGGGACCGTCAATACTATCCCCCTGTCAGTTTGGAGCTGAACTGCGCCGACCCAGCTGATACACAGTTTAATCAGCTTGAGCCTATTCTTCTCGCGTGACGCGCGTCCAGCACCAAAACTACAGTAAAAATGATATTTCACATTGTAGGCTACACGCCACATAACGTTGCATTGACAGAGGGCTACATATTATAACCATATGAAACAACAATAATCCGATGTTTTTCCTCTTTATTTATAGGTTAGATGTTGGCCATTTTATTATTTTTAACCCCATATTATATCAATGATATATATTTCGTAGTTTTAACTTCGTGCTTCCTGTTTCTCTCCACCCCAGAATGTCTGTCCAATGAATGAATAACCTCAGATCACGTGTGGTTTTGCTTCGTAATGCTGGTTCACTTGCAAAAGGGGCAATATGAAAGTGGACCACACCAAACAAAAAAAATCAAAACTCCATTTGGTCTGGACCAAAGCAAGTGAACTAGCGGACTTTCCCAGTGTGAATACACCCTAAGGGAAGACTGAGGGAAGAAAATCCTCATTCATTATATTATAATAGTTATTTTATAATGATAGAACACTGGTTCCGTATGGGTGAAGTATTCCTTTAAGTGTTAGAGGTGGTTATGAAAGTTCCATTCACACGGCTATTATATGTAACAGTTTGTTCTGTCAAAGTTGACTGGCTATTGTTATTAAAGCAGGGGGAAACTCTTACTCGCTAGTGTTTTCAAGGTGCTTTTGCAATCAGAAAATGTAAACCAATCTAAAACTTATCCACCAATAAAAAAATAAAAAATAAACAATGTTTACTGAAACCGGACCTTTATTGATGTTTTGTGGATACAAATTTACATATTGTTACAGGTTATGTGAGAAACTGACAACCAATAAACACCACCAATTAAAACATTATGCATGGAAAAGGTATTTTGTCTATGCTTGCTCAAATCTCATAGCTAACCAAACACATACGTATTATGATGATGAATTGGTAGTTATTAAATCCATAGCTTTAGACAAACAGTACCCATAATCGCTAATCCATCTGTACACATTCAAACAAAACACTAAATAAACTAATTTAAGCCCTTGAAAGGCAACACACAACTATGACGTCCCTACAAGGTAAATAAATCGACTGCCCTTTCAGAATGAGTAGTCACAATCCAGTGTGAAAGATCCCAAGAACACCAGAGGGCTGTACTACTACCAAGACAATTCGACGAAGCCTGGCTTTCATTGCGTTGGCTGGATTGACAAAAATCCTCAATGTGGGAATCACTTTAGTTTTTGGGCCACATCAAAGTGACACTAAGTTTATTGATCACATATTATTCTTGATAAATACCAATAGAATAATTAATTTCAAAGTCTGTGCTGTCTGTAAATATTTCCTACAAGGGTCCTGTGCAGCAGCTTCAGTGAAACTGCGGCAATGTCATGTCATGAGACTAGTTGTGTAATCTACCTGACAGAAATGAATTCCAAACCTTTACATTGATGTTCTCCTGATGGTAGGTGTGTACTGCACCTTACCAGAGAATCAGAAGAATGTATAGCCTAGCACATTTCATATCCAAGTAAAGGTCATAGTGATGAATCATGGCCTGAAGTCAAATAACTTGTGATTATATGGAAAGCTTCTGTAACAGCCAGTGTGTGTAAATTGCAAGGGGAAAATTCCACACATGTTCAGGCAAAGCAATACGCAACTTTGTGAATAGCACTGCATACAGTATTCTATAGTTTCTGCAGCGATAACTGAACGTGAGCAAAATCATGATGCTACAAGTTAGCCCAAGTTTGCTGCTATAACTTGTTCCCTAAGTGAGAATCTGGGCCTACAGTATATCACTCATAGAGAAAATTGTCAGTTCCACAAGATATCCAAAGGAGTAGATCCATACAAAGGTGATGCCATTTAAAGGGCAATTTCAGTCGCAAACACTGAACATTACCTAAATGTACCTCGCTAACCCATTCATGTCTCTTTGTACAACAGCCCTTTGATGTATAAAATATAGAAATAATATACAACTACTAATTCACCATTTATTTACCATTAATTACACCATATAATACATATTTAATATTTTGGTTTGGTGAACATATGATCCAATGTGTGTTTTACCTAGCTCAGCACAAAGACTGAATGCAGGGTAAAGGCAAAGTCATGAGGAAAAGTTATTCCTTCTCACGACCCACACATCGTCTTGTTTACATGTTGTTTAGCCCGCTTGCTTACTGAAGAATGACTTGGTTTTACATACTAGGTTTGTTTAGAGAAAGGGACGGGTTCAAAGCTGAAAACGTCACTGTAATGGATAAGACGTCAACTCATTGAGCTAAACTAGATTAGCTTAACACATGTGAAATGCTCCTCTATAGAACTGATATTCTCCTTAATGTCCCTGTCAGAAAGCAGGCAAACTATTTCAAACCCAAATCTACCTGCATGTGACAGTGTGAAGAAGACTGCATTTGACTGTAATTACCCACCACCATACAATGCTTACTAAAAACCTGCAATGTCCTCTAGAAGGGCAATCATTTCAGAGATCTAACTACAATGGATCTAAACCAGTGGTGAGGGAAAGTGTTCCTTTCTTAGGATGGTATGATCTTTATTCACGTGATAGATTCTTGAAAAATTATTATACAAAATTCTATCAGCATAGTTATGGAATCACTGTTGGTTTTGTATATAAAGAGCAATGAACTACAATGTGTGGCACTGCTGCCTTAATATTACAATTAAACCTTCTGTGTTATGTCAATTTCCCTCCCTTCTGGAAGGTTTTGTATTCGGATGCCATGCTTTTAAGTAACTGGACCCTAAAAACTGACATGCATTAGCCATACTTCCCAGCTATGCAATCATAATTTAAACAATATCCTCATTAGATGTTATATCTGTTCATCCACAGACACACTAATTGAGGACTACTTGTTACTCAAAATGTAACAAACAATGGAAGTTTCACAGAAACCAGCCATTTGGCACCTGTCCTTCCTGTGCAGCTGACAATAAATACCTGATTGCAAGTCAGGCATTATTACTGCACACAAAAGCTCAGATGCTTTACATTTACAGGCCTGGACTCATGCTCAGATAGAGAGAGCCCCACTTATTATGGTCTCTCTCTAAGAAAAATCCAAGCCTGAACCAACTTTGAACATTACTGTCGGGTCTCCAAAAAGCCCTGCCGGGCCCATGTAACAGGGGATTGACCCATTCTGGGTCGCACACTCTGGCCCCCCTGAAGAATATGAGAGAGAGAGAGAGAGAGAGAGAGAGAGAGAGAGAGAGAGAGAGAGAGAGAGAGAGAGGGAGGGAGAGAGAAAAAAAAATTAGTTAGTCATCAAAAGTACATTGAGAATATCTGTATGAGTGACTTTGTATGCCTTATTACATGAGATGCATATAGATTTTCAAATAAGGTAATATTGGACTTAAATCTATGGAACAGCAAGTCCAGGTGTTCTTAGTGCATCAGCAACATGTTCATCCTACAACATGCAAACAGCTGTTCAACCAGTCTTTTATAACATATCATTATAAAGCACTGCTGCCAAGACCTGCTGTGCTTTGACATTTCATAGGGTAATTCTAAACGATCGGACTTTTTCTGATTGTATTAATTTTTTCCATGTGAAAATGAGAAGGAAAAAAAGGCATGCTACCATGGTGTGCAGGTAGCTGCCCATCTTCAGCAGACACTCCAGGGTTTCCATCATCTGCTCCTGGCAGAGTGAGTGCAGTCTGGTGAGTTTGAGGGATTTTCTGCCTCTCCGCTCAGACACAGCGGCTTTCAGAGCTACTGCTGTACACTGCAGGACACTCATACCTGACAACCGGTACACACACAAGGACACACACACAGACATACATTTTTGGACTACTGAAGAGCGTGGTGTGTAGACTCTCTTTGCTTATGTCAATGAGTTTTATTTTGGTTCAATTCCTAAAATAAAAACACAGGTGCCAGTCACTTTGTTCTGATGCATTTTCTTCAATGCAGAAGAAGAATATAATGCTTTTGAACAGCTTACTGTAAAAACTTAAATGTCATCTGTGGAATCTGATTTTTTTAATAATAAGACCTATTTTATGTCTAATGTACATCATTACTAAAATGTGTTTTAATTTGAGATAATTCAATTACTATAATATTTGAGGACTTTTTTTCCTCCAATATTGTATTGATTTATTTTTAACAATTTTGCACATACAAAGTCTTACACATTAATCAGCAATTTGTTGACCCATTTAATCCAACTGTTAAACTCTTTGTAAACATCTGTTTTATAAAAGAAAAAAATGTCCAACTGTTCTGTATGGAAGGATTTGTAAAATATGAGTACTTACCAGAGTCATCAGTGGCTTCAACATCAACATACACACCATCCAGCATGGCGTGTTTAAAAACCTGAAAGAAAACCGACAGATTGGTCACACAGGACACAAATACATGCACGGACCAAGATTAATTTCATTGAAATATATGGAATATAGTGACATATCGCGATATGGAAACTTGAAATTAAGACTCTGCATACAGCCACAAAGTGACTTAATTTCAAACAGGCTACATATTCCCTTTCACCTTTAGAAAGGAGACACTATTTGCTATACTTATCCACTTTGTTCTCTACAACACACATAGCATGAGTTACACACGCAATGTTCACATCCAATCACCAAGACATGACACACTATACTGTACACAACTGCTGGCCTCTTAACCAAACCGGCTGCCCAGGTTTTACTAACTCCAACAGAAAGCGTCAAACCATTAAACATAAACCTAAATAACCAGTTAGTCTGGATCAGTGGAAAACCATATTGTTGTCAACTTTGACAAATAGTCATGTTTCTTATTAGAAGTAAATATGATCTGATATGTGACGTGCTTGTGAAATGCAAGATGCAGAAACATATTATAATAAAAGAGGATCGGTGAAGTGGTTTCCCCACACATTCATTCTATTTTAAAAATTAATAGGTCATCTTTTCAAATAGGTCACCTGACCGGTGAGATGTTAATTTGTGGCCTATTAGTGTAATACATCAAATCCTTACAAAAGATGAGGTACAGTATTTACTCATGTTTTGCTTAAAGGAAAAGTTCAACATTCTAATGTTTTAGCTTTTTGTCTCACCTTACGGCTCAAGAAAAGGTGACAGAAACCGTTCCTGTAACTGTGCATGCATTTTTGATTTAGTGAATGGGCAAAGGTAAGCTTTGCTCAAATACATAGGGTCAAGGGTAGCATCTCTGCTGTCAGTCAAAATATTATGTTATGTCGTTTTAGAACCAAGACAATCATGGGCAATTCCTGGTTATCTTCCTGTATTTGATTCTAAAATTACATAACGTGTAAACATATAGAGCGCAATTTAACGTAGCAAATAAACAATTCCTAACAGTCACATGTAATGAACAAATGGAGACCCAACCAACAATGTGAGCACCGAGCATTGGAGTTTGAAACAAGACTCCTACCTCCAGTACTCTGATGTAGCCTTTCTCTGCACTGAGGTGGAGGCAGGACTTCCCTGTGTTGTTCCTCTCATTGACGTTGGCTCCCAAACGAATCAGATCTAAAACCATCAGGTGGTGGTTGTGCTGTGCTGCAAGGAGGAGCGCCGTCTGCACAGAAATGAGGGCCATTATCATTAAAGTATGGATAATCTAATTGTGACACAGCATGCAAACATATGCATGTCCAGAATTTACAAAAAAAAAATGCTTTATAATACCACAAGATGTTAGACATTTTTAAATGGAAGGCACAAACAAAACTCTATCCATCCTTTTTTGGTCCATCAATATATTAAATATATATAGGCTACTGTGTCTAAAAACTACAGAAAAACAGTGAAATATCAACAAATGTCTCTGTGTCATACCATTCCATTAGAGTCTTTGAGATCCAGCTCATTGAGTGCAGCCATCCTTTTGGCGATGGCGTAGCCCAAAGCCCTCTTCCCCACACACACCACTTTATGGAAAGCTCTGGAAGGACACCCACACACACATAACAGACACCTTTAGAAAACAAGTGCAAACATGCAGCGGATCAAACGTATAGCAGGTATTTACCAAGTCTTTACCCAAGCCCCATCAACTTGACATTATCCTTTTGTTTGTTTACTGTTGTGCTCCTATGTAAGGCACTTTGAGTGCGAGAAAAGCGCTATATAAATTGAATATATTATTATTATTATTGTTATTATTACCTGCGTTCTAAAGCATGTAGTCTAAAAGAAGTAAGCTGAGAAAGGAGAACTTCATTCTGAGATGCCTGCAGGCTTGGGTTGGATCAACAAACTGAATCACAATATATATTTAGTGTTTTAATATTGTAAAGTCGCTAATTTGATCAGAGTAGTTCAGGCCTGGTTTTAGGGGTAGGGTTAACCACAGACCTCAAAAACAAGTTATGGATTAATTATGAAGAAGACAGACATTTGAAAAGAAACGGCATTAATTACACTGATCATATAATTAATTACAGCACATGTTGTTACAACTCTCTGGGTTTATGGGGTCCTCTTTCTTCTTTTTTATCCCTATATTAAAAAAATTCACAATTTTTACTGAAATATTTATCTACTCCGTCTCTGATCGATTGTTGTCTGCCACATCCTAAATTAGCATATGTTGTGATCATTTAAAATGTAGCCTCACTGAAGAAAGTTCTCGTTTCATAAAAAATCGATGAAGCAGAACCAGACATTGTCATTTTTTAAATTCCAAACATTCTATGTTCATATGTTCATACATACGTGTGTGCAAGTATTATCGCACATTAATTTGCATAGGCTACAATATTGCACAATGTAGCATACAGTACATAGCTGTACACACTATTGCACATTAATTTGCATACATAGCTGTATTTATGTGTGCATATAGGGTCACAGGCCAGGTTGGTTCTTAGCCACATCCCAAAAATGCACCGCAGCATCAAGAAATGTCCACACCTCATATATTGGTAATCCAGGACGTGTACACATACTTTGCTGTGTAAAACTTGTGGAGCCCAATAGCTCAATAGGTGTTAGTGCTGCATCACTTCAACACGTACACTGACATATTGCAGACACTCAGACTCACGTGCTGCCCTGCTCATCGGTGGCCAGCAGTACGTCGTCACAGATGTCACTCAGCTTGCTCTCCTCTCTCTGCAGTTGTGCACTGAAGAAAGTATCAGTGTCCAGGCTCCAGGTGGGGCTGGGGGGATCAAAGTCCCCCATGGTGGAGGAAGGCTGCATGAACCCAGGGAAGGGGCTCAGGGCCTGGGGAGACTCTGCCGGGCCCGGGGAGAGGCTCATGTAGGACTGGGGACTGGGGATCATGTAGTCACTGTTGTATCCTGCACCTAGTGTGACAAGACGTAGCAAGTCAGGACCTGCTGTTGTCCACACATTTATTAGGCTTGTATTTGAAAAAGGACTAACTTGCCTAACCCCTAACCCTACCATATCTGCCTTCTTTTTATCCCTTTATCTATAAATGTCCCAATTTGTACCAATTGTTAAGAATCCCGATCCATTGCTGTCTGCCACATCCTAAATTACATTCATATTTGTGGACCGTTTAAAATGAAGCCCTAACTGAAGAGAAGATAATAACCTACTAATTTACCATTGAACTCACTCATAAAATTAAAATCAAGAAAAAATGCAGCAGAACGTCTTCTGTATTCCACCCATCTTTCTTCCTTGTCAAAGCCTGCAGCCTATGTTACCCATAATGCAACACGAGTGAGTCAACAACCCTGTGATCCACATCACATACTTTTTATTTTTTACTATACTACATATCCTGCCACTGTCCATATGTTGTTTTTCGTCACTGTATTTCATATACATGATATGTTTTAAAGTAGTAACTAGATAAAGGTGGATCTGGTCCCTGTGAATTACCAGTTGGAGAGTACTGAGGAGAGTGGTAGGTGGGACTGCTCCTCAGATCATCCTCCAGCACCTCCACTATAATCGCCAGCTCCTCCTGGCTCTTTGAGGGCAGTTTTTTCTGAAGGCAGAAGTGAGCCAAAGTATTCACAGTTATTTTTAAGAGCTCCTCAAAACTGACATGTCATTTCCAGTGTTCCTTTAAAACCTGCCTTCTAATGTACACTGTACATCTTACCCTTTTAGTTCGGCTTGCTGGGCGGGTTCTGACACGTTTTCCTTCTCCTGTGGAAGAAAAGGTCAGGTTTAAGTCACACAGCTCGTGAGCCACACCTCTCTTTATACCACCAAGAACATACATAGGGCATGCGCTATTGAGGAAAACACATCACTCATAATCTAAATGACTAATTGTCACAGCATACTGACCTTTGACCGTTTTGCTGTGGATCTCCTGCATTCACACAATCATGTGAAAAAAAAGAAAAGAAAAAAAAAGAAAGAAAGTTGCAATCAGTATGAATTGTCTTCCATATAGCTACCTGTGATTTTGCATATGAAAGGCACTGACTGATTAGTTTGAACATCCTGTGGAGGTTTAAAGCTATAGTGCGTAACTTCTGTTGTCCCCAAGAGGAATTTTAAGTAATTACAACAACACTTTTGGCGCATCCACATGAGGTAAGCCTTTCGGTGATTGCGCATATATTTTATACCTTCGGCTGTACGTCCAGGTTTTTTCTTAGCAGTAGAATCAATAACATAAACATTTCTTGGGATTTTTCTAAACTCCTGCGCCAGTGTCGGGTAGCGACACAAGTTTGTAAATGCTGCCATACTGAGAGAGAGTTTTGCGGAGCTGATAGTCTTAATCAACTTTGTGTCAACTCATTTGGCAATGGCTTAAATGCAAATCACATTCATATGAAAAAGTTACACACTATAGCATAAAGTCTACAGTTCAGCTTATATAGGCAGGTAAAAAAAATACACTATTATGTAACTGAAATCTGCTATTTCTTCCATATTAAGAAGAATGTTCAAATTATTCCCACAGTTTAGTGGATTACCAGTTATGGAGCAAAGCATTTATATCAAATAAGTACACAGAATATAAGACAAACAATATGTGGGTTTTCTCACAGTCCATAGACGTGCAGGTCAAGTTCACTGGTGAATTTAAATTTGCCCACAGGCGTAGGTTAAATTGTGATATTGAAATAGCACTGTCATTGGGAAAAGTGCTATTATCTTAAATGGGTTGTAGGAAAAGTAGGATAAAAGAAAAACCTGGTTGTCTTTAAGTATACTAAGCTTTGTTGAAGTTATAACTGGACTGAAATTGTATTATTGATGTTCTTTCTTCATTTCGATATTACGATTATTTTTGTGTTTTGACATCTCGGAGAATATCTTTAGCAACACCGACCATTATTTTTTGTCACATAAAAAAAAAAAAATCTAAAATAATTCTTCATACCGGATATTTCTCAGGTTCCCAGCCTTGGGTTCCGCGGATTTTCCTCAGGAGATCTCTTACTGGCATTTTGACCCGGACTCCAAGGTAGACCTTATCATCATCATAAATGGAACCTGGTGAGGAGACAATGGATCATCAACATTTATGTCATCAGCTGATGTTTAAAAAAAGAAAATAAATGTAATCTATACACAGTATATAATATAACATTAGATGGAGGGAAGCTGTTGTGCCCCATTGTATGTTGGAATAGGGTCGTAACATCAAGTAGTGTAAGTAATATCATGAAATGTAGCTGTAAGAAAATACTGTTATTACGTAATATGAAACCATGTATTTTTCTCACTGTAGTAGATTATTGTACATGCTCAAACTGGCCTGAAATATTGCTCCCAGTGGACTTGCTAAAGAGTAAACTCAACAGTGAAGCTGAACAATTAAAAGGTGGCGAATAAGCCACCTATTATGTCTATTATGTCTCTATTAGTTATAAAAATTGGGGAAAAGAAAACAAGAGACATCAAATGCAAAAGCGTTCCCAGCACTGCAGAAATAAACATCAGTTGTGATGCTCTCTGTCTTTATAGTCAAATAGCCTACCAGAATTGAAGTAGTTAGTAACATATTTTGATCATGATAACTAAATAGGACTTAATGGAAATAAGAATGTACAGTAGGAGTATTTATGGGCCCAATAAAAGCATTTGACACCATAGATCATGAAATAGATAGAGAGAATAGATAGATAAATATGGAATAAGAGGAGTAGCACTGTACACACATGGCATGTATTTGTAAATAAACTAAAATATGAAGCAAATATCAAGATAGATATCCTAATAAATAATAAAGAGTCAATGAAAGCCATTTCTTAGGAGTGATTAGAGACTACCAATTACAGGGAAACACATAGCCTATAGGCTTAGGCCTATAATACAAGTGAAAACAAAATGATCTACAGTAGGCATTGCATAGGCCGCCCATACACTAATATACATTAGATTACATATTGTCTGTATTTCTGGGGAAACAAGCACAGAACAACTAACTAATCCTATTTTTATATAGCAAAAGAGAGCAATAAGAATCAGAGCATAATATTATGAACCAACCAATAGCTTGCTTTCAGAGGAATTTGAAAGGAATCTGGATAAGTTTCTGCACCGAAGGCCAGTCTTTCTTTTGGCCTGAAATAATGCAAAAATTTACTTTAAGAACTTTCAAAACTTTAACAGCCCCGCCATAACCTGCATTGGAGGTTATAGCCTTCAGATTAAGACTGCTCGAGAAAGAGCTGTTGAAACTTGCAGGTTGTCTCACCAACACGTAACACGGGCCAACACGTGCCGAACAGTTTAAATTAAATGAACTTTGAGCTGTCCTACCTTTCTTACCGCCGCCCACATCTCGGTCAGTTAACCCAGGAACAGGTGTGTGTTGCTCGGCCCAGCCCGCTGCAGTTAACCCGGGCAGCGGAGAGAGAACCTCTCCGATGTCCGCCGTATCACCATTCTGCTTTGTGTTCTTTCGATTGAACAGTCCTCTCATATTGCCACGTTAACACAAGGACTGTATGGAAAATAATGTTGAAAGTGAACCGTTAAAGGCCAAAATGTGGTGTTAAGCCTTCTAATATCTGTCTAAAGTGGGAAAAATATACTGACCCAGTTCCTGTGGCTGGACTGACGTAGCTTGAGCCGAGC
Organism: Hyperoplus lanceolatus; assembly: GCA_026929865.2. Lineage (NCBI taxonomy): Eukaryota > Metazoa > Chordata > Actinopteri > Uranoscopiformes > Ammodytidae > Hyperoplus > Hyperoplus lanceolatus. Next base: position 28,026,332 of record CM049398.1, read on the forward strand.
ACGCGCTCACAGAGTACCACACCTGCCTGCTTTCAAACTGATGGTACCGTGCATTATATTCAGTAATAAGACGGTGGTGGTAGACAGACATGAGCGTGACCACGCCTTCTCCCCGAGGCAAGGTGTTCATTATACGCACACACAGCCAGAGCTGGAATATAACAAAGATATCTGTCTACTCAAGAAGCCTACTGCACTTAACAACAATTTAAATAATTGCCTCACTATTTCCATTTAAGCTATACCCTACTGTGTAGGCCTACTTCTAATTCACAACATTCTAAGGCACATTAGGCTATATCATGGAGGGCAATAGGCCTACTCAGGGCCGGCCCTGTCAACATCTCGGGGCCAGGGCCCTAGCAGGATCATTTTGGGGCACATGTGGGTATTCCATCAAGCAGGATTGAGCAAAAGCCTAGTACCACCTTTGGCCTTCAGAACTGCCTTAGTTATTTTGTCTCATGCATTCAGAGATTGTATTCTGCATACTTTGGTTGTAATGAGTGGTTATTTTAGTTACTGTTGCCTTTCTATCATCTCAAACCAGTCTGCCCATTCTCCTCTGACCTCTGACATCAACAAGGCATTTTCCACAAGCTCCACATTATTTATAGACTACAGGGCCCAGACAGCTTCCTCATGCTGACCTCCTGACGCTGAAAATGTCTCCTCAGGCTGTCAGACAGGGGTCTGTGAACACCTGAGGAGATAGTCACTTCTTTACAGCACTAAATCAACCATTCAATATATATATAGTAAGTAACTTGTTAAACAAAATTGCTGCACAAATGTGTCTTGTAGAGGGGGTAAACAAAATAAAAACATGCTGGGGTAGAGTACCTTAAAGCGGCTACGAGTAACATTTAAATATCTTTTAAACAGCCTCATGTTTCTAGCCTGGCTCCGCCCGCCCGCCTACTTCCGGCCAAATTTTATTTTCCCTTCAGTAGTCAGTCTGGGTGTACAGCCCATTTCCCAGTTTTGCCGGAGATTCGACAGCCGGTCCAATCAGCGAACAGAGCGAGTGGCTGAGAACGATGACGTCGAAGTCGCGCTCCAGTTTCAGTTGCCAGAAGCCGGCTCATGACACACGTGATGACCAAACGTTATGCGATTGGTTGGCTAATCCAGAGTGGCACTGGGCAGATCCAATAGTTTTAAACTTTAACAGACACCCGCCTCCATGAGTGAACGTTTGCCAATTACAGCACTGCCAGACCTTCTGTACAAATGAAATGAAGTACGATGGTCTGGTAGCACCAGGCTATCATGTTTCCTCTCATAATCATAAATTACCTTTAACAGGAAACCAGACCATCAGTGCAAAGAAAGACGTTTTTAAATAGTTTTTATTACTGCATTTGATCTGGTCGTACACCTAGTCCGATTTTCGGTTCACGCGTGCATGCTCTATGGTCACATATCCGTATTGGTCACAGATTTCAGCGTGGCGCAGGAACGTGAATTGAGAAGCCTATCCCTCCAGGTGAGGGAAGGGGAGCGGGAGCCTTGTTTGAGACAGTTGTTTGTCGTCATAATGACTGATAACAGGGCTGAACCATAAAAGAAAAAAAGAAAATGCAATGAAGAAAATTTAAAAGGGAGAGTGATTGTCGGGCGGGAGGGCGTTGCCAAGCAACGTAGCTATACACAATTTCACGCAGCGAACCTAGACTGCAGTGTTTACTCCTAAATGAATGAGCGGTAGCCTACTAAAACAAAGTTTACTTTGCCTCACCAGCATCATCAGATGACCATTATTCATCGGAAATAGTCATTATTTACAACATAAACACATTACCTCATCGTGATCCATACTAACTAACTGCCATCTCTCGTTCATTCGCTTGGTGTGAGGACACGGACTCGTTCAGCTCCGTGAGAGGTGACAATGCATCAACTCATTGCAATCAGGTGTGTTTAGCACTTACTGCCATTAGTTGATGCTGTGTCACCCATAGACTCACAGAGCCGAAAAGAGTCCGGTGCCCTCCACAGTTTCAACACACGGACACGCACCATATTGCTTCCTGATTATTTGAATCTTGCACTCCCTGCACGAGCTACAAAACAGCTTCACGACAGCTGGCGTCGTTAAAATACTACCGCTTTTGTTCAAAGGTGTCGCCAACGTGCCGACTTAAGGCCAGGACACACCAGCCCGATAATCGCCGTCGTCAAAAAAAATGGAGTCGGCCGTTTCAGGAAGCTCCAGCTTCCCGTCGCTGCTAAAGAACACACCGAGACGACTGTTTATTTTCCGTACGCTCGCGGGACGTAATGTCTCCACAACAGCAGGCGGCGCTAATCTGTATTGTGGCCCGAAAAAATACGAAAGCCGGAAATGATTGGACATCTCTCTAGAGCATAAACATAGATAGAAATACGTATTTATATTTATGGACCATAAGAGCACAATTTTTAGCAGAGAGTGTCGAGCATGGTGTCGAGCAGTCAACAAGGGTTGATGCATGTGAGTACTCTCAAAACGAAACGAACAAACACATTAAAACGATGGCTAGCTGTTGTTAGCTGTTTGTGCTACCCGCCTCACTTCCGGGCTTCACTGATTCGCTAGCCCTCCACCAATCAAATTGCTCCAAATGAAAGACGGTCGGCCGCCGATTGAACATGTTCAATCGGCGGCCGACAGGCTCAAAACAAGCCCGACGACCTCTACGTCGGCCGACGTCACGGCACACACCAAACAGATTCGTCTTTTTTTTTGACGACGGCGATTATCGGGCTGGTGTGTCCTGGGCTTTACTCGTAGTGGCTTTAACTTAACATAACCAGAGAGTGCTCTTCACAATGTAAACTAGCTGTCGGGAAGAAATAAAAAACTAATCCGTGTGCAGGCTTTCATGAGACATCACCGAGTATGCAAGTTACACCCAAGTGAGCTGATAGTTTGCCAAAGCAAAAATAGTTTGGCAAATTACAGCAAGCCCCAAAATGAGTCGTAGCATCAGTCTTTACCACCACCACTGTGTTTGGTCAAGTTCAATTGCAGTATAATGGTATTTAAACAACTGGGACAGTGCGCCACCATACACATGGCCAATATTCTTGAGGAGCTCACTGGACTTCAGCTGAATCTGAATAATACTTAAAGGTGAAGTAAGCGATTTATTTTATTGTTAATATAAGTGAGATCACTCTTTATTCATACAGTGATCACTTATATAGTGTGCGCGTTTCATAAAGCCGATCTCTCAGTCACCCGCTCTGCATGTAATCGGCAACTGCTAACTGCAGTCACTGACAGGAAGATAGCTAAACAGGCCATTCCGCTTACTGAACCTTTAAGGAGAACAGTATAAGTCGTATAGTCGTAAAATTGGATACATCTCAAAAGCTAGTCTACACCTTCTAGTTTCCTCGCCAACCTTGCAACCACTACTGGTCAAGACCTGGTAAAAAGAGACAGAGGCCACCAGTGATGGTCGGTCTACTTCACTATTGATTGTTCAAAATTATGATATGTTGGAAAATAGCTCTGATTGGAATGTCAAACTTTTATGGTTGAGAATCTCAACCATAAAAGTTTGACATTTTTACGTTGAGAGAGCGTGTGAGGAGTAAAATATTTGAGAAATCCAACCTGCCTAGTGGGGCCTCTTAAGGTATATTGAGTACTGCAAAGGAGCCACATCTGACAGTATGGCTGGGAGGCACTGAGTTATTCTAACAGCATAACTGCTAACCCTAAGCTCTCTTAAATCATTGCTCACCTGAGAGAAGTCATATTATCAAAGCCATATACAGTCTTGCTGCATTGTGGAAGAAGCGTTGCATAACTTCTACATTGAACAAGAAATGTCTCAACAATGCCCAAACCTGGGTCTTTCAGCATTTAAAAAAATATTACATTAAAATGGAATCAGTTGGCCTTTGGTTCTCTTAAAGGGGTTCTTTTACAGCACAAAGGCTAGCCTGAATCTCCAAAAAGCGTAAGGAGAGCTTGTTTATTGCATTCAGCAACCTGATGGATCTGAAAACAATGCTAATGATAGCATGACAGAACAATATGGTCCCTAAAACTAACACAATGTGTTCAAAGACACTGAACAGCTATGTACAGCAGCAGTGAAATGCAGTGTTGGTTGATACTGTAACTATCAGGGTTAGCCTACATACTGTATGGCAGCATTTCATATACTGTACATGCAATACATTCCTTTAAATCCACAAATCCAGATTTCCTTTGCACCAGCTTTTGACAATTTGGAACTCAACTTTGGACTAAGAACAATGCAAGAACCTGCCATCATTTTATTTTCCCTTCAGTAGTCAGTCTGGGTGTACAGCCCATTTCCCAGTTTTGCCGGAGATTCGACAGCCGGTCCAATCAGCGAACAGAGCGAGTGGCTGAGAACGATGACGTCGAAGTCGCGCTCCAGTTTCAGTTGCCAGAAGCCGGCTCATGACACACGTGATGACCAAACGTTATGCGATTGGTTGGCTAATCCAGAGTGGCACTGGGCAGATCCAATAGTTTTAAACTTTAACAGACACCCGCCTCCATGAGTGAACGTTTGCCAATTACAGCACTGCCAGACCTTCTGTACAAATGAAATGAAGTACGATGGTCTGGTAGCACCAGGCTATCATGTTTCCTCTCATAATCATAAATTACCTTTAACAGGAAACCAGACCATCAGTGCAAAGAAAGACGTTTTTAAATAGTTTTTATTACTGCATTTGATCTGGTCGTACACCTAGTCCGATTTTCGGTTCACGCGTGCATGCTCTATGGTCACATATCCGTATTGGTCACAGATTTCAGCGTGGCGCAGGAACGTGAATTGAGAAGCCTATCCCTCCAGGTGAGGGAAGGGGAGCGGGAGCCTTGTTTGAGACAGTTGTTTGTCGTCATAATGACTGATAACAGGGCTGAACCATAAAAGAAAAAAAAGAAAATGCAATGAAGAAAATTTAAAAGGGAGAGTGATTGTCGGGCGGGAGGGCGTTGCCAAGCAACGTAGCTATACACAATTTCACGCAGCGAACCTAGACTGCAGTGTTTACTCCTAAATGAATGAGCGGTAGCCTACTAAAACAAAGTTTACTTTGCCTCACCAGCATCATCAGATGACCATTATTCATCGGAAATAGTCATTATTTACAACATAAACACATTACCTCATCGTGATCCATACTAACTAACTGCCATCTCTCGTTCATTCGCTTGGTGTGAGGACACGGACTCGTTCAGCTCCGTGAGAGGTGACAATGCATCAACTCATTGCAATCAGGTGTGTTTAGCACTTACTGCCATTAGTTGATGCTGTGTCACCCATAGACTCACAGAGCCGAAAAGAGTCCGGTGCCCTCCACAGTTTCAACACACGGACACGCACCATATTGCTTCCTGATTATTTGAATCTTGCACTCCCTGCACGAGCTACAAAACAGCTTCACGACAGCTGGCGTCGTTAAAATACTACCGCTTTTGTTCAAAGGTGTCGCCAACGTGCCGACTTACTCGTGGTGGCTTTAACTTAACATAACCAGAGAGTGCTCTTCACAATGTAAACTAGCTGTCGGGAAGAAATAAAAAACTAATCCGTGTGCAGGCTTTCATGAGACATCACCGAGTATGCAAGTTACACCCAAGTGAGCTGATAGTTTGCCAAAGCAAAAATAGTTTGGCAAATTACAACAAGCCCCAAAATGAGTCGTAGCATCAGTCTTTACCACCACCTCTGTGTTTGGTCAAGTTCAATTGCAGTATAATGGTATTTAAACAACTGGGACAGTGCGCCACCATACACATGGCCAATATTCTTGAGGAGCTCACTGGACTTCAGCTGAATCTGAATAATACTTAAAGGTGAAGTAAGCGATTTATTTTATTGTTAATATAAGTGAGATCACTCTTTATTCATACAGTGATCACTTATATAGTGTGCGCGTTTCATAAAGCCGATCTCTCAGTCACCCGCTCTGCATGTAATCGGCAACTGCTAACTGCAGTCACTGACAGGAAGATAGCTAAACAGGCCATTCCGCTTACTGAACCTTTAAGGAGAACAGTATAAGTCGTATAGTCGTAAAATTGGATACATCTCAAAAGCTAGTCTACACCTTCTAGTTTCCTCGCCAACCTTGCAACCACTACTGGTCAAGACCTGGTAAAAAGAGACAGAGGCCACCAGTGATGGTCGGTCTACTTCACTATTGATTGTTCAAAATTATGATATGTTGGAAAATAGCTCTGATTGGAATGTCAAACTTTTATGGTTGAGAATCTCAACCATAAAAGTTTGACATTTTTACGTTGAGAGAGCGTGTGAGGAGTAAAATATTTGAGAAATCCAACCTGCCTAGTGGGGCCTCTTAAGGTATATTGAGTACTGCAAAGGAGCCACATCTGACAGTATGGCTGGGAGGCACTGAGTTATTCTAACAGCATAACTGCTAACCCTAAGCTCTCTTAAATCATTGCTCACCTGAGAGAAGTCATATTATCAAAGCCATATACAGTCTTGCTGCATTGTGGAAGAAGCGTTGCATAACTTCTACATTGAACAAGAAATGTCTCAACAATGCCCAAACCTGGGTCTTTCAGCATTTAAAAAAATATTACATTAAAATGGAATCAGTTGGCCTTTGGTTCTCTTAAAGGGGTTCTTTTACAGCACAAAGGCTAGCCTGAATCTCCAAAAAGCGTAAGGAGAGCTTGTTTATTGCATTCAGCAACCTGATGGATCTGAAAACAATGCTAATGATAGCATGACAGAACAATATGGTCCCTAAAACTAACACAATGTGTTCAAAGACACTGAACAGCTATGTACAGCAGCAGTGAAATGCAGTGTTGGTTGATACTGTAACTATCAGGGTTAGCCTACATACTGTATGGCAGCATTTCATATACTGTACATGCAATACATTCCTTTAAATCCACAAATCCAGATTTCCTTTGCACCAGCTTTTGACAATTTGGAACTCAACTTTGGACTAAGAACAATGCAAGAACCTGCCATCATTTTGAAGCTTTTCACTGGAAACCAAGTTGGCCTTCGCATTAAGGGCACCAGTAAAATGCCAATGCCTGAGAAGAAAAAAGATAATGGTTTGCCTGTGTCAGGGTATAGCAACCACCATCTTGAGAACTCTGGCCGGCCTCAGACATTCAACGACAGTGCTGCACTGATTCACATCCACACTCCAGGAAGAGTCCCGAGCCAAGCATGTTAAAATGCTTTGAATCCCACAGGTATGCCTGGCAATGCATGTGCAGAAACAGCTGTTATTCTCTCTGAAACACAAGCCTTTATACTGTACTTTGTTGCATTGTTGTGAATCCAAAGACACACCTTTCCACCTCAGCCTGTCATAAAAACATTTTCGGTGGATAGGTTAGTTAATTTATTTTAAATTTCAGTCGTTTACAGCTCAGATTTTGATGCATTCATTTAACAATGCACATACAAACTTAAGAGAGTAAGAGATCCCACCCAACCCCATCCCAAAAAGGGGATATATATTTAATTTAAAAAGCATATTTAATGCTGGAGTGGAAGCAAAGAAGGGAGATGTTCAGTCATGGGAATACTTATTTTTGGGCCACTGCTGCTGTTGCCTCTGTTAAAAGGAGCATCTCTTACCTTATTTTAAAATAATTTTACTGCATTTATTTTTTTGTATATTTAGCCTACTTCTAAAACTGCAATTAGCGTTTTTGTAACTTTGGGGGATCAGAAAAAAAGTAGTGGGCATTATATCAGCTTATGAGTCCAAGGGCCAGTTTCAGAGACATGGATTAAGCCTAGTTATGGACTAAATTGCACTTTCAATGGACAATCTCCATTCAAAATTCCATTTGGCCTAAGACTAGGCTTAATCCATGTATGTGAAACTGGCCCTAAATGTTTTTTTTAGTTGCTAAATGCTGTAAGCTAGCTAGCTAATACTCAAAATGGTATTGAAAGAGTCTCTGAGTCTTTTTTCAGTATCACTCACTCACTCACTCACTCACTCACACTCTCTCTCTCTCACACACACACACACACACACACACACACACACACACACACACACACACACACACACACACACACACACACACACACACACACACACACACACAATCCCTCTAGGCATTTGGATTGATGAGAACTTTTAAATGTCATAAGACTAATCCTTTAAGTACATTAAGACAATAGATTGGTTTCTTCTATAGAAACACAACCTGTTTCCCTCTGCATTGTATAAGCACACCCTACTGAGGAAACCTTTCTGTCAGTATTGGACTATGGTGACATTTTATATGCGTGCCTCAGCTGCAAATCTGAAGTCCTTGGATGCCATCACTCTGCACTCAGATTCATTGATAGTTATGATACTCATCGATGTGCTTAGCTTTACACTAAGGTTGGCTGAATGTAAATGTTTAATTTCATCCGATTACCCTGCCAACTGTTCTTGTTTGAATGGATTCACTTCTTATTACTGACTGGGGACATTTAGTTACTTTATTTTCATTGCTGTTTTATCTATGCTTTTATATAAGTATCTTGATGTCTGTATTCTTCAAACTATTTTGCCACTCTGCTTTATTGTAAACGAGGTTCCTAAATCATCATAACCTTTGTAAAATAAAGGTTGTGATTGAATGAATGACTGTGAGGCCCTTTCAACATACATATGGGCCAGTGGACGTGCATGTTTTAATTTTAGATGGACTTGAATGTGTCTGTCAAATCTGCAGAAAGTGAGATGATATTGTAACAATTGGCTGTTACGCAGTGACAAAGAATTATATATCCATTTGATATCCATTTCACACTTTACATAGTGTAGCTAAATCACTCTGTACCTCTTTCAATCTGCATTATCTGGATATCCTTTCCGTCCAATAAAACGGATGATTAACAATAATCTAGACTTTTAGTTAGATTTGATCATTCATAGGTTTTAATCAGTGGCTCTGTAGTCTGGCACCAGAGAACAGGCTCTGCAAGTGTGTTCAATGCAAGGCTAAAAACAAGCGAAAAATAAGTATGTTTGTGTAAGTTATGTCTCGTCTGACTGTAACACCATATTATTTACAAAAATAAATATATATATGTATTGTTTAAAAAGAAAAGTAAGTAAAAAGATTGCATACAGAGATAGATAGCTTGTGTGATGAATAGCGTTGACAAAAGCCCAGCAATTATCATGACTTACATACTCAGCATTCTGCCTTTACGGTAGGCCTATATTGTACATCTAAATAGCATGATTATGAGTGACAGAGATGACTGTGTTGAGGGGTGAAGGCTTATTAAGCTGACATGAACTCTTTGAACTTGAAATGCTAGACATGTCTTGTTTTTGGAGGCAATTTTGTTCAAACAAAAGCACTGTTGGTGAGGGGCTGGCTGTTCTTTTTATGGCCTCTTCTCACGGTTGTTTTCACACGACATGTTTTCAGAGAAAGAGTTCAGTAGGATTCCACAGGGCTGTCAAGAGGAAATGATCATTGGTGGAAAGAAATACTATGATCTTTTAATAAAGTTGTGCGAAAAGATTATGAGCAGCAAATGAAAGTACTTTATTTAAAGTGAGACACTGTGAAAAGGGTAAACAAGTGTTACAAATCTAGATTTGTCATATGAAATAAATCCTTCTGCCTCTGAATAATGCTTAAAATAAATGATTTTTGGTTCATAGTATTAAAAAAAAAAAATAGTTAAAAAAAAATTTGCTTCACACATTTTTCCTCTTGTCTTTGCTTTTTGTGAAATATTGCACGCTGATCTTGAACTCAAACCAGACCAGCATGTATTTCTTACTATAACAAATCAACAGTAACGTATGTTATGTAACAAGGGCAAAGCAACTCATTATGTGATAGGGAGCACAGAGCCTTCAGCAAATGCACAACAGGATTTATGTTTACTCTGGTGCCCCCTAGAGTGCAATGAGTGGAGGTATGAAGTAGCATTAATTGTAAGTAAGCGGTTTATTTATGTTAATATAAGTGTTAAATTGCCATTTATTCATACAGTGATCACTTACATAATGTGCGCGTTTCATAAAGCCGATCTCTCGGTCAGCTGCTCTGCATGTAATCAGCTAATAAACTTATTGGAGGATCCCGAAATTGTAATCCAATCAAAAGAGAGAACGCTACAAACCGACACCCGTCTCACTCATGGTCTCACTGCCGGTGCACGCCAGAGCAACAGATGGGTGAATGTGTACGCGCCTACAATGGCGGAGCAGGTAAAAATCCTTCCCAATGTCTGTTTTGATGGTTTTTATCATGTTTCATCACACTTATGGATCTGAGATGATGCTAGATAACTCGCTGCTTGAAGACCGCAGTGCATTAATGTGGTGACGTAGGGACGAGCGAGGGGACTGCTAACTGCAGTAACTGACAGGAAGTTAGCTAAAATAACTATTCCGCTTACAGCACCTTTAAGTGCATTCCCCCTTAATACTTTTAAATGTTGTCAGAAATGGGCTTTTCGTGAAATGACAAGTTGAAGGCACAGTCAGTGATTCTGGAGAACGCTTGTTGTCAAAATCAGTGAATATCTCCTCAGCCTAGAGCCTAGGCTCTGTAAACTGGTATGTTGCTATTGCTACAGTGGGCCCCTTTGTTTACATACCCTTTGTTTACATACCAATTATTTTAATTCAAGCTCTGAATGGTCTCTATCCATCCCATATGTTTAGCTTGATTGCAGCCTTATAATAATAATACTAATAATACTAATGATACTACTACTACTACTACTACTACTACTACTAATAATAATAATAATAATAATAATAATAATAATAATAATAATAATAATAATAATAATAATAATAATAATAATAATATATTTTTCTCTATTTTCCTCATGCTCTTCATGTAAACAAACACTGAGGTTTTGCCTGGATATAAAATGTACTGGGCTATATAAATAAAGCTCTTCATGAGGCCTTTCACACTTTGCCAAGAAGAGAGCACTGCCCATGATACTTTATAAAGCCGCCTGCACTGGATCCAATGTAGCTGAACTGCAAAAGACAGGAGGATAGATGGCTCAATACCAAATGATGAAGAAAACTGGCACTGAGTAAAATGAAAAATAAAACAAAACAAAAAAGTTTCATCATGCTCTCAACCTGAACTAGTTTTTTGTCCATCACCAAACTGCTTTCTGTTGGACTCCACAACACCTTTATGGCTACCTTGTCAGGGAAGGAAATCAGTCAAAATATTTGGGGTGTTTGCTTTTGAGAAATGGTCGGCAACAGGTCATAATTAAAAAGTGTACAAAATTGGCGGTTAAAAATAGCAAAATAAACAGCAATTGAAATTGAGTTTTTGACTCTCTTCTAAAAGAACTATTTCATGAAGAGACCCAGCAGGGATGCAGCAACCATAGCCACACTTAAGTCTTTCCACACCGTGAGACATGAATTCAGGCAAAGTCTAAAATGTTTGTTTCGCTACAGGCTTGCTGTCAACTGTCCTGCCCTGTCAAGTATGACACTGTGACTGATCATGTGAGTCCCCCCAACCATGGCTGCTACCACCAAACTTTCAGCCTCTCTTGCATCATCTTCTTATCAAACTCCATTTTAAGTGATTGGTTGCTGTTGGTTTTCGAGCAAAAAGCAAACGCTTTGTGTCCAGCTCTCTGGTGCTATCTAGTGGTGTAGAATGGTATCCCATTTCACTACTATTATTACTTTTATTTTTTATTTCCATTTAGAGTATTCTATGTCATCTACATTTAGTATAACTTTATTTTTTGCATTCTTCCTTATATCTATATGGTGCACCTTATTTCTACACTTTGTATCCGCACTGTGTCTGTGCACGACATTTGTGTTTATTTGTGTCTTAGGTGGCTCTCTTCCCTTTTTCTATCATACATTTTCTTCTTCTATATTGCATTGTTGAAAGGAGCCTGGGACTTAAGAATTCCATTTCATATCCTGTGCATATGCCAAAGAAAAAATCTTGAATCTAGTAGTTCAGTTCAAGTTCAAAGTTTTATTTGTCACATGATTGCCAGGGGTGTAAAGTAGCGAATTACATTTACTCGCGTTCCTGTAATTGAGTAGTTTTTTCGTGTACTTTTTTAAGTGATTTTTAAAATCTATACTTTTACTTTGAGTATCTTTATTTTGAAGTATTGTACTTCGCTACATTTTATATCACTTGCGTTACTGAGTAAAAAAATAGATAAGGAAAGGAGATAAAAAATACATTGCGGGGGGCTTTTATTTTTACGGCACAATACCGGAAACTAACACAGTGAATGATCGACAGGAGGAGAGAACACAATGTAACTAAATGATAACAACAAACATTGCTTCCCTTTATCATTAAAACAAAATAATCCTAGTTAAACTATCATTGCACCGCACTTGAAGGCTTTTAAATGCAGCAAACCTTTCATCCAGCCGTGCGATCGGCCCCTCCCTCACCTGATAGGCTAGTTTAGCTTTCAGCTTAACAGTGCAGAGTAGGATGGAGACGTTTCGTGTTGCCGGGAGCTTTGAAACACTTCCAGAAGACGGCAAAAAGTCAGCCTTTGGTCGAGAAGAAAGGTAAAACTAATAGACTAAAATAGTGTGCAAGATATGTTAAAAAAAAGGCAAAAATGAAAAAAAGGCATATGCGACCCAGCTGCACCTCAAAACATCACGACCAATTAGTTTACTCACTTTAAGTCAAATCTAAGTGGTCTATTACCAAGCATTAATGGAATAAAAAACACTGGAAGTTTAAAGCTCCTTGACTCTTGCCACCACAACAGTCATCAATTAAGAACACTGTAGCCTACAATGCAACTTGCTTATCCAGCCAGCTCCATGAGATACAAATAAAATATGCCCTCACATTCCTGCTAGCAAAAGACATGCCCTATCAACAACATTTGCAAAGGTTTATTTTGATTTTGACACTTATTTTATTTAATTATTAAAAATATGTTTTACTTAGGCTATTTGCATTTTCCTTGTTTTCAGTTCAATTAGGATATGTTTAAAGTCAAAAGTCATGGTTTCAAATGTTAAATAAGTGCATGTTGCAGTTCTTAAATCAATTAATAATTGTCAATAATAATTGTGATTACACAATGTCAATCAAAATAATCAAGATTATGATTCTTGTCAAAATCGAGCAGCCTAACCTTGCAATGTCCATGGTTTAGATCAATTATACACAATTACATTGTAAAAACTGCAGCTGCAGTCTGTTTAGGTCTGTAGACCGGTTAAATTCACACATTAACAGACTATTTGCTCCATATTTGCTTATCTAAAGTATAATGACACAGTATACATCCATACATGTGTGGTGACATGATTTGTTTAATTTGTGCACTTTAATTTGTAAAAGTGTTGCATTAATTAAACAAAACTAGTTTGAGATGTATATCCCCTTGTCTATATATAGCATATGCCCTACACTGGAGAGACCCCTGCCCCCTCCCGCTGTTAAAAAGTAACTAGTAACTTGTACTTTAAGTACATTTTAAATCAGCTACTTTTTCACTTTTACTTCAGTAGATTTTTAGACCAGTACTTTTACTTTTACTTAAGTACAATTTCATCCAAGTAATCATACTTTTACTTGAGTAGAATATTTTTGTACTCTTTCCACCTCTGATGATTGCAAAAATAGCATTTTACATACAGTGAAATTACAGTGAAACTAAGTCGCTGGTTCGATCCCCGGGACACCGGACAGAAGGATGTCATTTGTAACACTGGAGCTGTTGGTATTGCATATACGGTGCACACTACCATCTGTCCTTGAGCAAGACACCTAACCCCAAAACTGCTCCAGGGTTGTGGCCACGCTGCAGACCTTTGTCTAATTCCCTGTGCGATGATCCCCTATATGTAGAACTGCATGTGTGTGTTTAGAAATGCAGGAGGAGTGATCTAAATGTAATTCTGATTGCCATGTGAGTGACTCACCTTGTATGCGTGTGTAATTGACTAAATAAAGATTTACTAACTAGTGTTCCATTATATTTTTACAAGGTCTTTCTTTGCAGGATCTGTGGTTATGCAGACCTACCACCAGATGGCAGTAGTGCATAAGAATGAAACACACCTCCTTCACAGGATGGGCAGGCCCCTCTCTGAGTTTTTTTCCTGAGCACTGTATCTTGGATGCGTTGTTGAGGGTTTGTGCAAATTATGTCGATATGTTTCTTCCTTATTCTAATCCCTATTTTAACTTTGTTTTAATTGCTCTGTTGCTATTTTTTTTTCTTTACTTTGCAGGGAAACAAAGATCTTCTCTTTATCTTGGTGCACATATATAGAAACAGATAAATAGGCTCATTATTAAATGGTCGGTTTGCCCACATGCAAACATCCCCGGCCACACAATGATACACAAGTTATGACTGATAGTAGTCAAATACAATGTGACAATATGACTCGATTGATTAAAAAGGGAGTATTGTGTGCACCATTGTGCCTTAAATTAATAACATGAACAGGAGGACACAGTGTGTATGTGTGTGTGCATTTGCTTTGTGTGTGTGTTAGTGTGTGTGTGTGTGTGTGTGTGTGTGTGTGTGTGTGTGTGTGTGTGTGTGTGTGTGTCTGTGTGACGGTAGAAACTGTACAAGCCCTTACTTGCGTAAAGGCAAAGGTCGTTTTTTTTCATCAAATGAGTTTCTGTGTAATGAGTGTATAGCCTTCAGTGCTAAAAAAAATAAATACTTTCAGCGCTTCTGTGTCACAATCGCTCGTAAAAGTGCCTTCTTTTCATCTGGCTGAGCAGAACCCACACAGTGCTATCTGCTTGTTGTTACTGGAATTATCCCTAATGGGATCGTGGTGACTGTTATAACAAAACATAACATTCTTTAGTTCCAATACTGCATGAGGTGTTACACAACATTTATTCTTCAAATATTTAACCCGGAAACATTCACTTAAGAAAATAAAAAAATACCACAAAGGCATGGAGTAAAGTCCAAAGTTCAAGTGTGTGCGGATATAACTTAGCCAGCTCATCTCATGTGTTTATGGTGTTGAATTCGTAACATTATTATGAATGGAGTATGCCAAACACAGTCAAAATCAAAGCGCGACACAGGCAAAACTCCTCACTCCCACTAAGACCACCTACCACTGAAGTGTGACTCACTCACGCAGAAATACTCTGCACAAGTTTGTGCAAAACAAAAGATACGACTAGAAAGATAAACATTTTTAAACCATTACGCAGTCTTTTACTTTTTTTGTTTAAATTCAGAGCACTTCTGCTGCCGCCTACTCTCCTGACCTGATCTCACCTGATCAATGCTTTTCACTTGGGAGCAATGAGAGCTAAAAGTTACTTTTCCACACGTTTTAATTTGTTAAATTCAGTAGTAAGATAGTGGGACACGCCTGTGCAGTGTGAGGACAAGCCATGCCCTCCATTCATGTGACTGTCTGCTTGGCCAGGGCAGTTTCTAAGGAAAAGCTGATGTTTAACCAAGATAAACTGAAAAAGCACCTGGCACCAGTTACCCATGCTACTGCTGCGTAGAAACCGAAAAGGGAAGTTCCATTACTTCCTGAATATGGCTGATGACATTTTGATGAATGTCTTGATGGCTTCAAGAAATGTTTACATTTTTCTTCA
The DNA here is from genome assembly GCA_026929865.2 of Hyperoplus lanceolatus. Taxonomy (NCBI): domain Eukaryota; kingdom Metazoa; phylum Chordata; class Actinopteri; order Uranoscopiformes; family Ammodytidae; genus Hyperoplus; species Hyperoplus lanceolatus. Next base: position 28,041,939 of record CM049398.1, read on the forward strand.
TATCAAATGTTATAGGCCCTATGTATGATTCTTAGTATTTTTTCAGTGGGGCGTTTTTATGCATCTGTGCCTTTAACCTAAACTGCAGGATAGCTTGCCTCCCTTTGCATGATGGGAGTTCAGCAGTATTCACAGAACTGATCCTACTGCAGAACTAATCAGATGCAGTGTCAGGGCCAATATTAAGATATTTTACTTACAGTAAGTAAGTGTAGCAACCCTAAAGAGCAATACTTTGTACAAGTATGTCAGCATTATCAGTCAAAAGTATTTTAAATGGCTACTGAGGGTCCTTTTTCGAACTGTAGAAGGTCAAGGTTGAGCAGATTTGGTCAATTTCATATATTGTTGCGTAGTTTAATCTATGACAGTACTCTATATTTTATTAGATATAATTTTTATTTTTTAAAGGATGATCTTATAAATAGCAACTTGTGCAAGAGGGAATTTTTTTACTGTTTTTTTTTTTTTTATCTTTTACTGTTATTTTACCTATTGATTGATTGTGTGTGTGTGATACATTTTTAACTTATACTATATTTGACACCAACCTGCCAAAGGGACTAAAGATGTGGATGTGGCTCTAATCTGGCATGTTTACACCAGTGTTCATTGATATAATGCACTTGCCCTGTTTTAAATCAACAGATCTGAAACTTTGGCTGTAAAATGTGCAACATTTCCCACTACAATGTTGTGAAGTTAAAAGTAAGGTTAACAGGAGAGACTGAAGTAAAGTTCAGGGCCCTCATTTATAAAGCTTTGCGTGGGATTCACGTGGAAGCTAGTGTACGGAAGAAATGTAGGATGTACGTGCGAACAAAAAAATTCTGATTTATAAAACAGTGCGCACTCACGTCCTACGCCTGTTTCCCTTTATAAATCACAATCAACTCAAAATGTGGCGCAGCCTTTGCGGGCTTCACGTAACGCCCATATTTACCCATACATAGTCACGCCCGAATTAATATAATTTACTGAGTGCATGAAGGCGGCCGGTAGTGGCAATCGCCGACTGACAGGGAAATGCAAAAATAGACTCCACACGGTGTGGATCACTATGGTCACGCCGAAGTACCCGTTGGAGAAGTGGCGACCAGGGAAAATTTAGTTTGGTAAAGGCGTCAGAGTGCAGCCTGTGGCGATCTCTGTGAACGCTGTGGTCGAAATAAAAAGAAGCGATCCGACATAAAAGTGGACGCAAAAAAGTGCATATCCTCACACAGCAGTGTTTGTGCCACGAGCGGGGGACACTGAGATCCCCCATGAGATACTATTCGGAGAATTCATCCCGGTGCACTGACGGGCGGCGGAGGGTTAGCCTAATAATAAACTTCACAGTCCCTTTCAAAACACAGTTACGACGTGCTTAAACAAAACACATAGATAAAACGGACTAAAAACCGCGAACAATTTGCACAGTAGGCTATGTGATGTACAGTAGGCTTATGATTAGTGTATGAAACTGTGCACTCCTGTCTGCCTGACTGAGGCATCGAGAACAGCGTCAGTGTAAAAGTAATAGGTTGTATTCCACCTCAATATTATCAGAATGAATCCAATAACATGCACTTTACAATAAGGTACACAAAAAAGAGTAGTTACCCTTTTTAAAGGGTAAATTTACCTTTTAAAAAGGGTAACTACCCTCCTTTTAAAAAGGTAAGTTTACCTTTTAAAAAGGGTAGTTACCCTTTTAAAAAGGTAAATTTACCTTTTAAAAAGGTAAATTTACCTTTCAAAAAAGGTAAGTTTACCTTTGAACTACCCTTTTTAAAAGGTAAACTAACCTTTTACAAAGTTACCCTTTTTAAAAGGTAAATTTACCTTTTAAAAAGGGTAACTACTCTTTTTTTGTGTACCTTATTGTAAAGTGTTACCAACGTTATTTTTCTCTGTAGGCTATTTTAGATCCTAATTTGTTTTGTTTTTTGTTGGTATCACTCCATGGAAAAATCCGTGGAGGCATTTTTTTATTAGTTGTAAGAATGTCTTCATCCGTTTTGCAAAGGAACTCCCTATATGATAGACCTACATGGCTTATAATTAGGGCTGTCAAGCGATTAAAAAAATTAATCTAATTAATTACAGGCTCTGTGATTAATTAATCTAAATTAAAGGCAAAAATATTGAGAGACACACACACGCACGCACGCACACACACACACACACACGCACACGCACACACACGTTTACGCGGACGACGAGACAGCTAGCAAACAAAATTGAGACACGGGGAGAAAGATTGAGAGATACTGTTTTGAACCTAGCCTACATTGTTGCACCCACTAAATCAATAATGCACAGACACTGGCTGCGGAGAATAAAGTAAGATGTCTTCCTACCTTCATGCTTATTAAACCGTCTATAGAGCCCTCGGCCCCCTGCTTCTCTCTTTACTTTTCTCCCTTTCACCCGCGCGGGCTGTGTCTGCTTCAGGTGCAGCTCGGTGCAGCTACGCACCACTTTTGCACCGGGTCAAAGGGCATTATAGAAGTGCGATTAATCTGCGTTAATTTTTTTAATCGCGTTAATTTTTCTGTGATTAATTAATCGAAATTAACGCGTTAATTTGACAGCCCTACTTATAATAGGCCTATATCTGGATTCATTTTACACAAACACATTCGTTCTCACACTTCATACGTTTCTCCTTTCTCCACTTTCTGTGCGTACGCATGGGTCAGAGTTTGCGTGGAGGACCGCACATCTTCCCGTCAAGTTTGCTTTTTATAAATCCCAATGTTTGCATAGAAATTGGCGTGCGCCCTCTTCTGGGAGTACGCCACGTTTATAAATGAGGCCCCTGGTACCTCAAAACTCAACTTGCCCACGACATGCAGAAGGTCTTATATACAGGTATGTCCACCATGACCTTGGCCTGGTAAGCCCATGTTTGCTCAATGATTATACAGACATGCAGTCATTTGTGTTTATTTGATATGCTGCTCTTTGCCATATACTGCATATTAACTTACAACAAGAAAAACAAAAAACACACCATCCATGAATGATTCAATCTCCTTCACTCAGAAATTAGTGATGAGATTTACGTAATAATAACACAAGCCATTTCACTGTGTGTACAAGGTAAATATTAACCTGAACATTCAACTGAAGGGACTTTCCAGAATTGTTCAATTTCTTTCTTTGGACCGATACATTCATTCTTGTTGAATGGGTGGACTGTAAGGCTATTGGGTTAGAGCGGAGTGTCTTCCTGGGGTGTCGGTAAGAACACACAGTAGAGTATAGGATGCAGTCATGGGCTTTAATAGCATACTTTGGTGGTTTACAACACAGCACAGCAATGCACAGGATGATTAACTTAGGCTTTGGGGTTACGTCTGCATAAGTGACAGAGTGTGTGGTCTGAAAAGGAAATAGACAAGAAACCACATTTGCATTAATATCAACTAATATAGGCTACAGCAGTGCTTCTCAATTATTTTTTCGCGCCCCCCCTAAATTGAAATACTATTGAGAACCTGCCAATATTTATTTATTTATCTGTACAAAACCACTGTATGAGTTTCTGGCACGAGCATTCTGCATACAATCACCTTATTATCAAATTAGATACCAAAAATTAGCTGAGATAACTTCTGCAGCAAAAAAATTCAAAGTTAAGTTTAATAGCTCAATTTGTAACATTTAAACAAGACTGCTCAGTCTGTGTGAATCTCAGGACAGAGAAACAAGAGCAAATTATTCACTGAGGTTTGCATTTCATTCAAAACATTTTTAAACTGTAAACATAGTTAAGGTGGTGTTTTTTTTATTATTATAGGCCAATGAGCCTTCTGTCATGCAATAACCAATAATTCATTAACGTTATTATTAGTCTACTTGCCTGATTTCTTTTTAAATAACCTACAGAGACATGTAGGAATTTGCAACATATATATTGTCATTTTGAGAGTAATACAGAACTTTGAGTTGACCAGGGGCCTATTTCAGGTAGCTGGTTTTACATACTCTGGGTCTAATCCTGCGCTCTGAGTTGGTCAACTCAGAGCGCAGGGTTGACGAGAAACTCTGGGTTTTCGGTTTCAGAACAGTGGATCAGCGTTGGGTTAATCAACTCTGAGCGTGTTCACTCTGGGTGGAGCGTGTGCATAAAAGCCATCGTCAATGGATCGCTGAAAACATGATTCACCATGGAAACAGAAGAAACAAATGCTTGATCCTCCCACTTCTCCACTTCTCAAAAAAGAAAAAAAAAAACTTCTCTGCTCCTCCCACTCGAGTAAGAAATATTAACTTATGAGCTTATGGAGAAGAATGAACGGGGATAGTCTCATAACTCTGATCTAATCACTTCGGCAATTCAGAAAAAAACGGTGCAAACGTTTTTTGTCAAGAGCATCATTGCTTCCGTATGAGAAGCAAGTCTATTTTAAGAATTAAGTTACGCATATCAGCAGCAACAAAATTATCAAGCTGCCGCTGCACAGCACTGCTGACAGTGTTTTATATTCGCTGTAGCCTATTATGTAGGCAAGCTATAATAGGCCTACTGTGCAGTAAACAGACTGTTGCTTCTTTTAAATGGGGAGTGAAAGATATTAACGTTTGACACATAAGGTGACAGTTTCCATTGTAGATCCTGATTGTTTTATTACCAGATCCCTTGTCCTCTAGTGATCACAGTTTAAATTATTATATTATTTCTATATTCATATTGGGCTATTTAACGAGGCTTGTCTGTGACTTTGGGATGACACAAGTGAACAGTAACGATCGCGTGCAGCCGCAGAATTACATTTCAACCTGACATAAATAGCCTATGTTCAGTGGCACAGGTGTTAAAAAACTACTGATAATGATAAAAATAAATAACGAGATACATACAATACAATAGGTTTATTAATCTGAATGTAAAGCATGTTCACGATGTGTAAGGTGGCCGCATATGAACGAACGAGGGCTGAGAACAAGGCTACTGATCAAATGATCGATCAAACGTAAAATCATCAGGAAATGATAAAAACATCCCGATGGAGATTTCTATAGAGTGATTTTGCTTTAAACTGTACAGGGTTGCGTTGTGACAGTGACACTCTTTCTTCAGTCGGAGCTGCAGCGTAAAGTGAAAACAAACTCAGGGTAGGTCTAACCACCTATCCAGCAGGTTAGACCCACGGCGTATGTTGCCGCAGTAACTGACTCTCGGTTGCGCTGAACCTGCTTCTTGAAACGGAAAACCGAGAGTTTCCACTAACTCAGAGCAAACAAACTCTGGGTTGCCTCAAAACCAGCTACCTGAAATAGGCCCCAGAAAGCAAGGCAACCTTAGGTTTAACCTTGTTGACATACAAGCTGCAGAACAACACATGTCGCAAGACACAGCAGGAAGATAGGAACACGTGTTGCAATATCCTGCTACGAATAGCCTAGACTTGATATTATATCTGTGACACACCAACCCTCATGCACGCAGATACACACTCACACACAGGCAGACACACGCACACATACACAAAACACACACACCCAGCTTGGCTGATAAAAAGGCCCAGTGATTACCACTCGGCGCGCTGAATCGCCCAAGGAACAAGATGTCATGGTTGTGGGTCAGGGCTCCCCTTTTCAAAGTTCGGTTGAAAGTAGGTTAATTCTGGTAAGATCTAAATGATTGTAATGAATAAGTAACATCTCTGTTGAATAGTAGAAACTGTCTACTAGCTGTAACCTTGATGTCAACCTTTAATAAAGTAACCTGTTAAGACCTATTCCTACTCTCCGCGTCTCCCTTCGCCTGGTGATGAGATGTCTCCTTCCTTAGTGGTAATCAAAATGTTAGTGGGAACAAATGCCCACTCGGCCACGAGAATACCTATGTAGGTTTCCACTACAGACACTTGGAGACACGTGGACATTTATTTACTGCAAATCGCGGCCTTTCACGCGGATATGACCATACACAAGCACACATCGCGCTTGCTAGCACTTTAAAAAAAATTAAAAATTAAAATAAATTGTCATTGGGAAATCAAGGCAGCCCGCGCCCCCCATGACAACTCACGGCGCCCCCCCCCCCAAGGGGGGCGCGCCCCACCATTTGAGAAGCACTGGGCTACAGTATGTTCGCAATATACAACTGATAAAGGAAATAACAGTATTGCCTGTGCATTACTACAGGTAGGCTAAACAAATATACTCTTTCACTAACACAGTGTTACAATGGTGAAACACAAACCAGTGTTAAAGAGCAACTTGCAGGTTAGAGACCCCAGTTAAACAGCATATAGGAAAAAAATTCAACTACTCGATTTAAAAAAAAATATTTAAAAATATACATCACAGTGGCTTCTGGAGCTATTTTTGTGCGATAATTGTTCATCCGCATCTAAAAAAAGGCACAAGGCCGTGACGTCACGGGAGGGACTCCATTCGAACAATAGAAATGAATGCGTTTTAGTGATATTTTGGACACTTGCAAAAATATATTCATGTGGATATGACGGGACACACACTAATAATTGTGATCCGTATATGTCTAAGAGAACAGGACAAGTCAAGGATCAGAAAATAAAACTAAATAATAACAGAAATATGGACGGGAGTGATGGCATGTTTACAGGCTGACTGTGACTTACTACTGAGCGTTAGCTTAGGATATAGAGCTGTTAAGCGGAAGTGGCTTACTTCCGGGACATGGGACCTCTCGGCTCGAAAAATTACAACGGTAGTCAATGGAAAGAAATGTATTATTTTCTGGTCCCAGTCATGAAATGCCTTCGATTACACATATGTTTTGTATGGATTTAGATGGTATTTTTTTGTGCAAAGAATGGAACAATTTAGCGAGTAGAAGCTGGATACGGTCAGGTTTTGTGCAGAGCGCTTTTGTGGACTACAGCTCTTCGCTGCTCTTGACACTTATGATACACGTCACCACCACTGGCACCCGCCTAGCTCAGAATCATGGCTGTGTCTTTAATGCACTTTACCGCTTTCTTTCAATGACAAGACAAAAGTCTTCAGCGTGGCGAAAACCACTACACATGTGGAGAGTTTCAATTTCTCGAGTGGGGAGATTGTTGGCGTTGTCCACGCCAGCCATTAGCATTAGCACTATCAGTCGAGAAGTGGAGGGAATGTGTTGAGGTGACGTCACAGAGGCGACAAGACTTGTAGTTGTTCTCGTAACATTTTTTCAAAAGCCGTTAGACGAATAATCATACAACATACCGTCAAACTCTTCACATGAAAGATGATCATTTAGACCCATACAAAACATATATGTAATCCAAGGCATTTAATGACTGGGACCAGAAAATAGTAGATTACTTTCCATAGACTCCCATTCATTTTTTTTCAGCCGAGAGGTCCCATGCCCCGTAATTCGAGAGGCACCTATTTGCAGACCCATGGGGGAAACCATTGAAAGTGGAGCTCCACCGGAAGCCACGCCCCAAACTCATTTCATTGGTCAGAATGGTAACCTACTCTGAATTTGTTGTCTTCTTTTTGTTTTACTGCCAGAGTTCACCTAGCGGTGAATAATAATACACAGTTTCCACCGGTTATGATGCTAGTAAACAGTAAAATACGTCAGTTTGATAAGGGTCCCAAGTGGCCAGGACGGTGGTAAAAAGTAGATGTTGAGGTAGAAGATGAATGAAGCAACGAAGCTTTGGGTACATCTTCCGAAATCCGTCTCTTTAATTCACAATTATCACAAGTAGGTCAATCACATACAAATATCAACTCTTATAAATAAAACACAAAAAGTTGAACTTTTATCTTAGAAGTCCTGGAAACAAATGCTTGTCTTTTCCTCTTAAACGAAGCTGTAAATAGCCTTTACGTAGTGTCAGTTGGAGCCTTGTTGCAGCAGTGCAGGCTAATGCTAACTGTGTTCGGATTAATAAACCTATTGTATTGTAGCCTATCTCATTCTGTGGCTGCACGCGATCGTTACTGTTCACTTGCGTGATCACAAAGTCACAGACGAGCCTCGTTAAATAGCCTAATATGAACATAGGCTATTTATGTCTGGTTGAAATGTAATTCTGCGGCTGCACACGATTGTTACGTTCATTTGCGTGATCACAAAGTCACAGACGAGCATCGATCGTGTAATAGCCTAATATGAATATAGAAATGATATAATAGCCTAATTAAAACTGTGATCACTAGAGGACAAGGGATCTGGTAATAAATCAATCAGGATCTAGAATGGAAACTGTCACCTTATGTGTCAGACGTTAATGCCTTTCACCCCGCTTTTTAAAATGAGCTGTTTATTTTAATGTGGTGGCACTTTTTGTGTTTCATTTATAAGAGTTTATATTTGTATGTGATTGACCTAGTGTGATAATTGTGAATTAAAGAGACGGATTTTAGAAGATTTACACAAAGCTTCGTTGCTTCATTCATATTCTACCTTAACATTTTACCACCGTCCTGGCCACGTGGGACCCTTAACAAACTGACGTATTTTACTGTGTACTAGCACCATAACCGGTGGAAACTGTGTATTATTATTCACCGCTGGGTGAACTCCGGCAGTAAAACAAAAAGAAGACAACAAATTCAGAGTAGGTTACAATTCTGACCAATGAAATGAGTTCGGGGCGTGGCTTCCGGTGGAGCTCCACTTTCAATGGTTTATATTATACTATCTATGGGTTTCCCCCATGGGTCTGCAAATAGGTACTCTTGCGTAATTCCGCCACTTCCGCTTAACAGCTCTATGCTGTGTCCACGTCGCGGCCAGACTACCACACGCCTACACTGTGATCACGTTGTAAATGGTTGCTATTGTTTCAGCAGTAAGTGAACTAGTGTTGTGTAGGTTATCTAACACTGACAGGAGTAGCCTATTGATACCCGTTATAAAACTATAGTCTCGGACTAATTGTAACTCCACATGCTGCTGCTCTAACGTTGGGAGAGAGAGCGGGCGGGCGAGCGAGCGAGAGAAAGAGAGCGAGTGATTTATCAGATTTGTTCTACAATAGGAATAAAAGCATTGAGGATCAAATTAAAGTAAATACAACATACAGTAAATTGATTATGACTATGGGTTATGACTTGTTAGCTAGTGGTTATGCTGCCAGCAATACATTATAACCACACGTTGCTTCTCTCACCATTGAAATTAGTATGCCGACTAACTTTGGAAGTTTAAAAACATTAGCAAACAAGACTTACAGATCATAGTTTCTGTGGGATGAATTTCTGACGGCTCCGTGTCCGGTCGGCCCTAGCTAGGTCCTAGGTCTGTGTCCCACCGTGTGTCCGTGACCGTCAGTCCAGGTCGGCCCTAGCTAGGTCCTAGGTCTGTGTCCCACCGTGTGTCCGTGACCGTCAGTCCAGCTGCGGCTCGGGACAGAGATTGTGAAGCAGCTCAGCTGTTTATTAAACCACGCAGGTCAGGTGTTGTATGGGTATCCCCTCCTCAACTTCACCGTGTCGCATAATAAGCCTCCTGTCCTGTCTAAAATGATCACCGTGTGTTTCGTGAGGGAGGGAGGCGGCTGCGGCAGCGATGTAGTCCCGTCTCTTCACGTCTAAACACACCCGGTGACTACAGCTAGCTAGCGCGGCTTACAGTATGTACTGTTACAGACACCGTGGACTACTTTTCCTCAAAGGCTGGAGTACACAATACTTCTCCATTATTTTAAAAATGCAATGTAAAACTACAGAACAAAAAGGAACACACTAAATGACAACAGTTCAATTCACTACTACCTACTACTGTGCATTGGTTGAGGCTGTTAGGTTCGGTCAGGTTCTCACGACTCCCTCCCGTGACGTATTCGAATGCTGTGGACTTTTTAGCAGCGTAGCTCAAAAACGCCACTTTTCTCTCAGAATTTACATATTTGTGTTTTGAAAAACGTATAAAATCCTCCATAGTCTTTTTGAATGGGCATGTCCAGAGTAGGTTATGAATCAATCTCGTTTTTTTTTAACCTGCAAGTTGCTCTTTAAGTGGTCAAAGGCGGGAAACATATAGAACAAAGGGCTTAATGGCTCATTAACGTGACCGTTACACTATTGTAGTGAACCATGGGCTGTGATCAGAGAGTGAGCCACAGAGTGGTTGTTAATTAGGATGATGCGATGCAGCTGAAGGGAGTGGGTAGGAGGTTAGAAAAAGGGCAGACAGATGACAGTCAGGGTTGTTGGGGAGCGGACTGAATGTTACAGGGCTTGTGCCCAACTAAGATCCATTCTAAAAGCCGAATGCACTCGGGCCTGGGGGGTGGGGCCTAGTGATGGCCAGCTGAAGCTTTTTGAAGCCTTGAAGCCTTAAAGCCAAATGGTTCACAAAAAGGTTCATTTCTCGAGGCTTCATTTGAACCGATTTGAACACAATACAACCCCCCCTGCTGGTCAAACAGTGTTAAATAGCCAGATCATTCTATCAATTTGTAATAAACTCAATACTGTCCTGCAACATTGCAGCCATGGGAATGAGTGACTGACAAGTTAATAAATCAATACATCTTAATAAATGCATTTCATGTAGCCTATTGTTCATGTATTAGGCTAATTCATATAAATTAAATACAATTTATATTTTGTTTGGTGTATTATTATGGGTATGAAACATGATAAAACATATGAATAAATCTATCAATAAATATTTTTCGTCAAACTTTGAATTACTCATAATGACAGGAATACTTATTTTCAAACTGTCGCAGTGTTATATAAAGGTAAGGGGCAGTGAATGTGCTTGTGCAACTTAAGGATTTGATTCATTTTTATTGAGAAACAAAATGTATTCCACTGTGCTGGGGTTCAGACAATTTCCCCTTTTGGAAACATCTTCTCCTGCTTTGGAGAACACTCTTTCAGATGGCACAGATGAGGCAGCAGCGCACAATAAAGTCACAGCAAGTTGATACAACATCCACGTCTACATCACTCCCAAACCAATAAATCGCCAACACTAACCCACAAAGTGCGAGTGGATCCACAATACCCGAAGCACTTCTTGAACAAACGAGGCTTCGAACGTCATCAGTCACGTGATTCGCCCTAAACGATACAAGCATCGATACGCGCTTCACCAAAAACTTCCGGGATTACTCGACACACGGGCCGTGTCTGAACTGCCATACTAGCGTCCTACATCCTACATACTCACCATCTATATACTGCATACTCTCTACTCAAAGATCGATTGTGTATGCGAGCTGCGTCTAAAACGTTCTCAGTTGAAGTATACTCATGCAATGAAGAATTTCTTCTTCTTCTTATAAGATTCAGGCAGTTTAGACACTGTTAAGCTTATAACCGCCCTCTACAGGTTAGATATTGAACTAGATTTTTACAGTCCTGTGTTCATCATCTGTGTTTTAGACCTCTTGTTTTATAATAATGATGTTTTGAGGCGGAGGATCCCTCCGACGTCTCTGTCCGGCTCATCAGCACTCAGCTGTCTGTGAGTTGAGCTGGACGAGCGCGGTGTGTGGAACAGCGATCTGTTCTGATCTCTCTCCACTATCAGACTCACAACACTCATTTCACTTAGTGACTCTAATGTTGTTAGGTATTTATCTTCATCTCTTATCTATTGTAAGAGTGTATGAATGACTGCACGTACAGTTGTCAGATCGCGGAACCCCAAACAATGTTGTTGCCTAGCAACTTGCTCGAAAATATTTCATTTTCCTGGGCGGGTAGAATTGACCCAGTGCATTGTGGGGCGGTTGAGTAGGAAAAGTATACGATCGATTCATACCCAAAATCTTCCCGGAAGTTAGTACTCATCCGGGAATTTCTCACATACCCAAACTCGCATACCCAACCGTCACATACTCAAATTGAAGTCAAAATGAGTATGAGTAGGACGTTAGTATGGCAGTTCAGACACGGCCACGCTCCGAACAGGCCCCCAGGATGCTGCCTTCTCCGAGCAGCCAGCATGGACATGTGGCCAACCCATTGGTATTGTATGGTAAGGGGTGGAGCTTATTTTCATGCGGCCCGTAGGCAGATGTCCCTGTCCACACAGTACAAGCGGCGAACAAGATTGTGTCTCTGCACATTTTTTCTGGATATCAATCATAGGCTCATACTTATCTTTAGACCATATACTATTAAAATGTAAGTTTTCTCATTTCAAAACGCCACCTCAAGCGTTTTAATAGCCCAACGGCTTTTAACGGCTTTCAGTTGGTTTTCGCCAGGCTAGATTCTACAGAACGAGACACCCGCCTCCAGTCCGCTTGCCGCCCTCTTTCTTGATAGGTCCATAATGCCGCTACGTCTATGCTACGTCATGCTTTGGGCCGTATGGAATTTCCGGATTATACTTCCTTGTTGCTTCTCTGCGCCTATGAGCAGCTTTCATAGGAATGAATGGGCGCCATGTTTCAATACGGTGTCCATTTCTTTATATGTCCATGGCTCCGAAGCCTCGGCACATTTCGACCCATCACTAGTGGGGCCGTTCGCATGCCGCTAGGGGTGCCGATGTAGCGAAATAACATAAATATCAGGGGCTTACAGATAATAGTGTGACACCAGACTAGTAACTTCAACTAAGGGTGCATAAATTAGGATAATTAAGTGGGCAAAATCGCCGTTTTCTACATAACAATTAGTTTAACACAGGCCGTGACAAACGGGTAATAAACTCACTTTAAACACTCATAAAGCTTAAGAAATATACAAGTCACGGTAGGCTTAACTTAAAGCATGTTATGTGCCGTTCACAATGGACAAACTCACGTTTTGGTCAATAACGCACACAAACAGACACTACTCCTCCGCTGAACTCTCTGCCCCTCTGTGCGCATGGAATGTCCAAAAGTAATATGAGCGCGGGCACGGCGAGTGCGGGTGCGGGTGCATGAGGGAAGCGGCCTTTCCAATAATTGCACTGCATTAAAAGTGCCACCGACACTGGCTGTTTTCCATCTTAACTTATTATGGAATCATGTGATGTGAACTTATGAACTTGCACCTTTTAGGCGTTTAGAGTGTGACAGCAGACTGCAAAACACTAGTTGCTGAATATTCTTTCGTCACCTCTCCACTGTTTGAACACTTATTCTATGGGGGCAGCTGTGCAAGCACTTTGCAAGCACTTTGCAAGCTTTCTTCCAGTCTAAGTGATTGTTCCAGGCCCCTTCGAGCTCAAGTCCAGACCCTATAGCACAGGTGAAGGGCCAGCCTGCGTGTGAGAGAGAGAGAGAGAGAGTGTGAGTGACGTATGGGCTATGTGAAAGGTGAGGTGAAAGTGAAGCATCAACCCCCCCCCCCAGCAGATTTATTTGCTCTGCAGGCCGTGGAGTGCTTCAGGACCTTTTAACGTCCTGGCATGTACACACAGGTCAAGACAAAGCAGCGCCTGGAAGATCCCCTGCACGCACACACACACACACACACACACACACACACACACACACACACACACACACACACACACACAGATCACTTCACTTTCAGCCTCTCACCCTCTGGCCGACTACCTTGCTATGACTAGTACTATCTACTCACTAAGACCAGATACATTATTTATGGCTTTTTGCATATATTAGAATGTTTTATCTCTTTGACAGGAGAAGATTTTACTAATTGCACAGTTTGACGCTGAGACATGCCGACTCTTTTAGATTAAACCTCAGGCAAGCTAAGATTTTTTCCCCTAAGGGTCATTGGAATAAGGAGTGAACACATCGACATAATCAACATGTTAGTAATACATACATTTCTACATCAGACAAACAGCCCAACATTAGCATTTACTTGCAGTTGTGTTTCTTAATAACAATAAAAAACCGTGTTCGTTTATTCGGATATATGGAAGAAAAAATATGACAGGAAAAAGTTTCAAAGTTCTCAAGAGCGATGTTTTTAATGAAGTGATATCACAGAACAGATGATGCAAGCAATCTTGACAGGACAAAAAAGTAAAGTGAAAAAAAAGAAGAGAAGTTCTCTCTCTACAGCAGAGTCTTTTATCATATCTTGACAATGTTTATTGATTGGTTGATCTCGTTGCCCTGCGTTTTCTCTGACCAATCCTGACCTCGTCGTCTTTTAGTGAAAAGTGAAACTATGCTCCTAACCTTGGCTATTTACTTCTTATCTATAATAATTGGGATGAGTCAGGTCTGTACCATCCACCAACTTTCTTCTAAGGCCTGAGACTTTCCTCCTTTCTCCACTCCCTGCTCTGTACTGAAATGAGAACATTTAGGTCACGTTATAATTGTATTTGATTATTAGTTGAGTATATAAGAGTAATGTAATATTATGTGGTTGGCTATAATATCATACAAATTAGAGTTATCTTTCTAACATTCTGACAGCCTGACACCATTGTTCACTGTCTGCATATACAGTACGGTTGATTAGAGTTTTTTTCGATTGCTAAACCACATTGGGCACAACTGGAGCGACATGTGCAAAACTCTAACAACAGTATGCAGGGCAGCGGTTCATTCAGACCAAACTCTAGCTCGTTTTTCATTGATAAAACACAAATTTCAAAACTCTACACACCTATATCATGGCTTAACCACAGCCTGCCCAACACTGTGGATTTCCAGCCCTTTTTTTCAAACACTAACACACTACTGCCACAACTGTAAACCACACATTCAAAACAGAACGAATGCCTAGTGCATTTCAAACACTGCAGATTGCAATTTCAACTGAAACACTACTGTAAGATGTCTTGTTTTAGACTTGTTAGTGAACATATACAGTATAAAGGGAAAGCTAAAAAAAAACATTTTTTTGGAAATGGACCAATGAAGACAGGTTGTTGGAGGGAGAAGAGTGGCAGTGAGAGTGTGGATGTGTGGAGGAAGACATAGAGCTGTAATGTCTGAAGTACAGTAAGGGCAACACTGATAGACCCTGTTGTGAATCATGGTCTCTCATTGAGAGAGGCAGGGTTGAGAGTGCAACCCAATCTGCAAAAATCTAAAGTTGCATCTGTAATACCAATGTTCCAGCAAACAAACAGCTTAGAGTTGCATCCTTACAGTAAATGACAACATTACAGGATAGATTTCTGTATTACAATTATAGAATATTTACACAGATAAATACTACATTTGGAAATGTTTTCAAAAAAATATACAAAATGTGTATCTATTGAAGCAAACTTCTGATTTTAATTTATTTTTGTTTTCCTAAAAAAACTGGTATGTTATAAAATAAACAATTTTATGTGAAAGAATTTCACCCTTTCATCAAAGAAAATATTACATAATTTGTGTGAAATAACTCAAATTATTCAAACTGTAAAGATTAAAAGTTTGTAATTTGTGTATTGGGGTTTGATGCTAGTGTTTGTACTCTGAGCATATTCTGAGTGACAGTGTGTGTTATCTCAGTGAGGACAATTCATAGTGTTTGCTGCGCTGAGCCTATTTTGCAGGTGAAGTGAACTGTTCAGCTCCAGTGACTGTTGGGAGTGCAGACTGTAGTTAGAGTTTTGCACATCGAGCTACAGTTTTTCCCACTGTGGGTTAGCAATTGAAAAACACTGTAATAGCAGTGAACTGCGACAGTAAAGCTGTGTTGTATAACAGGAGCTAAAAGACCATTAAATCTCTGTCTCGGAGTCTTTCAAAAAGATTGACACTGATTGATCATTTGATCCGCTGCTCATATAAAAGTATTCATGAATGCCTTTACTTTAGTTTAGTGATATTTGCCCTGGTTGAATGCAGCACTTGAGTTTTTGTAAGGCCTCGTAAGCCCTGACAGGAATTAGGGTTTAAAGAAAAACAATGAGTCCTTGTATTTTTTTGTCTCCTTGCCAAGACCTGGATGGTTTAAAAGTACATCTTAAAGGAGAATTCGACCTATACCCTAATATTTACTTTCAAACATATCATCATGTCATGTTCGCTCTCCATGCAAGTTATTTTCTAATAAAATAGTTTTCCTTGACATTATTTGTCTACCAACGGATAGTGTCTTGTAAAGCCTTAATCTGTGGTGATTTCCAACTGAATGAACACTGAATGTTCTATGAGACTTTGACATGACAGCAGGTTAGGCAGTTGGGGACTTTAGAGGAATTAAACGGTGTACTGTGGTATGGAAAGCCTTTTGAGCATTTATTATATCCTTTTTGGTGTCCTTCGCAAAAGGCCTCAGACAGTGCTAATCGTCCCATGCATACTATGATGCTATCTGACTTGACATGTCCACTCTTTGAAGCCTTTAAGGTCCAGTATGTAACTTTTGGTGTGTCAACAAAGTTATCTTTTTGTAAGGTATTCTCATAACTGAATAAACAAACTTTCCTCACAGGACACTGTGATCCCTGGAACACTGTTTGAAGTTAGAAAAGCTCCCTTGAAAGTTACTGTTTCACTGTTGTTGTTTACAGCAGCAGGGCCCACAGTTTAATTTATAAACATATTCTAGACTTACATTTGGTTCCAGGTCACTCAAAATAAGTTAGTTTAGATTTACATTGACAGAATTATTCTATACTATAGGGGAGAGTGGCCTAAGTTGTGTATTTTGGAAGTTGTTCCACCCCTTGTTTCTAGAAAACCGTGGAAGAAATTGGAAATGTGACCACATATTTAAGAAGAGCCATCCATTTGACTCATCCTGTAAAGAAGGGAGACACAAGGAATAAGATATAAGCACATTTAAGCTCAAAAAACTGTGTTTTGCGTTTCAAAGTAAAATTTCCATGATCAAGGTTTTTTGATTATTGTGTCTGAACAATTATAGACAAGTTTGAAAACATTTGACACATGTTTTAGTGCTTTGGTATGCTACATTTTGAGTCTATACAGTTAGCACGATGTCAGCCCTAAGCTGCATCATGCTTATTATCCAAAATTCTGGGGATGGGGTGATTTGTGCCAAAGGGCCTGGGTGAGTTATAAGTAAGTAAGTAAGTAAGTAATATGTATTTATAAAAGCACATTTATGACAGTTTGCACTGTCCAAAGTGATGTACATAGTGCATTCAGTAGGTAAACAATGAAGGTAAAATAACAATAACCAAAATAAAAGACGTAAAGCCCATACATCCACATAAACACAGATAGTAGTGCAGAGGTAAGATAGTTATTGGGGAGGAAACACCAGGGTGTACATATGGGTTTTGAGCCTTGATTTAAAGGCAGAAATGTAGGATAATCACATTTGTCAGGTGGCAGTTGGTTCCACAAGCACGGAGCAACTCGTGCAAAGTACATTTCTGAGAGTTGTGCCAGTGGCATGGCTGTATACGCTGGTCACCAAAAGAAAGTGATTGTCTACAGTAGCTCAGAAGAGAGTGACATCTCAATTCCACTTAACGATACCACTGATGAGAGTTCAGATGGCCAGAAAGATGATGATGGTGACTTTGTCATTGTGAGCTTTGCATTAGATCTGCTAGGCCTTGTTTAAGAAAATTGTCCTTCAATCTTTGTCAACTATTTACTTTATTTACTTTAAATAAACCTTAAATAAGTAATTGTCTAATGGATTTGTCTTGCATTACAGTTTATGAGATATATAGCAATGGCACAATTCACCCCATGGTATTCTCTCCAACCGCACAACTTACACCACACCGGGGGCAAGTTGTGCATCAAGACAACTTTTTTTCCGAAAGCTATATTTCTTCAACAGTTTATTCCAGATCAAAAGTTGTTATCGCCAGGGATGCACAACACCCTGAAATATATGTACATATTTGAGTTGGAGACTTTACTGTCAAGGCCTTACTTTAAAGTCACTTTGAGTAAAAAGTTGCACAACTTAGGCCACTCTCCCCTATACTAAGGATTCCATGCAGAGAAAAGTCTGTAAACTAACCGCAGGCTCTGCAAATGTAAACAAATCCCCCTCCCGGAAACTGCAAAGTGCACCTTTGAGTGCTGTCTTTTGACTTGGGTTTTTTTTTTTTTTTTTTTTTTTTTTTTTTTTACCAACGATTCATTCCTTAGTGAGAAATGGAATGTCAACAAATCTGTTAAAAATACAGATTACATGGATTCGTATTATCTAAATCAGGGGTGTCAAACTCATTTTCACAAAGGGCCACTCTACGATATGATAATCACACTAAGGGCCAGACTGACATACCTTCTTTTAATCGAAAAATAAAAAGAACATATCTAAGTAAGAATATAAACTGCGTACAATGGCTAGTTTTCGCTTCAACATTTTCGGGGGACAAATTATAGGTGGGAGGTATGGGGGTGCTCCCCCCAAAAATTTTTAATGTCAAACACTGAATTTCCTGCATTCTGGTGGATTTTTATCCACCGATATGTGCCTTTTCGGCATTAATTTATGGTGGAAATGTCTTAATTTTTTTAAAGGAAAAGACAACATTCAGGTTCCTGGTGAAACAATTATAAAGGACTATAATGCAGTAAGGCTCTCAGGCATTCTGGATTGAGCCACAATATTTATTCTCCTGGATTTTTCAAAACTTTCTGCTCATTCAAAACATATCACGTTTTGTTTTTTTAGGAATCATGACGCAGCACCATTGTTAGCTATTTATGACACTTTACATTGGTAATGAAATGCCAAGCCACCATTGGAAACGAAAGGGGAGGGCTATCAGCAGCTAGCTAACGTTAGCTAGTTGGCTATATTGTAACTTAAAGCAAAAGTTAGAAACCAGATACTTTTGGCATTAATCCTTTGACACTTGACACAATCAATCATCAATATTAGCCTGCTGTTTAGCTCTTCTTAGATGCAAGTTCATCAATTCATGGCTTAAAATCCTGAGCTGTGGAACTTTCAGCAGACATTCCTAGCTGTAAGCCACGTAAGTTTCCTAACAGTTGGGAGCGTATGCAATGTGCGGATATGGCACAGACTCCATGAAGAATAAAACATTTTCTATTTTTTTTCAGAATTGAATAAAATCGGCAGAGTTGATTCGCGGGCCACATCAAAACGTGTTGCCCGCGGGCCATGAGTTTGACACATGTGATCTAAATGATCCATGGATGAGTCAGACCACATGTCTTTTTTTCAACTCAAATCTAGTGAGGATTAACTGTCCTGAGGGCCCTTGGTGTCTTGCAGGCACTTGCAGGACATGCGTCCTCAGATAACAATCCATTGTCTTTGTGTAGGTCACTGGTGAAGCTACTGATGGAGATAGCAGCCCCAGCCCAAGGGGCTTAACTGACGACAAGGCTCTCACTGAGAAATATTATACATGTTGCCTTCGAGGCCAGATATGCAATTTTTTTCAACTTTCTCTCTTTCTTCCCCCCCTCACAAACACACACACACACACACACACACACACACACACACACACACACACACACACACACACACACACACACACACACACTCCTCTCTCTCTCTCTCTGATGCCGGTGATCTGCGCCTTGATTGACGCATCTCAAGCAAATCCACACTGCCAGCAAAAACTCCACATTATGAGCAATCCAGCTCTCCCCTCTTGAAAAACCTCTTTGCATCAGCTATCTGCATTATGTAAGGCACGCTTTGCATCAGTCACTGCACACATTCAAAATCAAGTGGCACACAAATGTCTAGTCACACACTAAAGTCTAGTCACATACTGTAGAAGGGGAGTAATGGATATACTGGTATTGCCACGAAGCCTGCTCTGATATTGTAAGTCTGGGCTTTTTTCTCTGCTCCACATCTTACATTGCTTATCAACAACAGCATGAAGGGGCAAGGATGTATTATGCTAAAGGGAGATGATGTAGCTAGCCCTCCTTTCGTTGACAGGAAGAGGTTTAAACATGTATTGAGGACTCACAAAAACATTAAGGCAAGACACTGCATACAAAAACATGTTTTTCCAAGCTTAGGTCGATTTTAAGTTTTTTGTATAATTTTCTTCCTTAAGATGTCTTCTTTCCTACTTGGACGCATAAAAGGTCCAACATATACATTAAGGTGTTTTTATGACTAAAAAATGTTTGTTTGCGTCTGTATATTTCTCCTACACAAGTATCTTTTATGGCCATTATCTCAACATTATTGGTTTTCAAAAACACAACTTCTAAAGCATGTACATCAAATAAAAATGTTTGTTTTCTGATTTAAAATATATTTTGTTCTTAAAAACAGGACGAAAATGCATTTTAAAAGATCACATTTTCTGCCCTTTTCCACCTGCAGTCCCCAGTTAAGATGTGTAGCCAGTGTAATCAATTATTTTGCATGTGTTGGCATGGTGTTTGCTTTATTATTATCACTGGCACTGGATGGCAACTTTAAAAGAATACAATAATTGACATAATGCAGTCCACAGGCAATTAATTTCATCGGTTTGTCACTGACAAATTAGATGTCATGTAGATGTCATCAAAAGGCATGTACGTAGGAAAAAAAAAACGTTTATTTAGGCACCGAAACATGCAGAGTTTCTGCTTGTGGTATTTGTGCGTTCCTGGTCAGTGAACCTTGTAGTATATGCAGGTGTTTCCCTCCTGATAGAACCCAGGCCAGTTTCAGGCTCATTACATTTAGTCTGCAGATTTTTGCTGCTGTTCTATGCTATTGTTCAACTTCCAACTGGTGTCTGTTTAGTTTGACTGAGTTGGCCTTTGCAGGAGAGATGTTCACCTAAGGCAGTAACTAAAGCAAAAACAACCCATATTTGATCACCTATAGCTTAATGGCTGCTCAGCTGTCTCTAATGTGTATATAGTTTGAGCAGAAAAAACCCTAATGATGAGGGTCTTAAAGGCGAAGTAAGCGATTTATTTATGTTAATATAAGTGTTAAATAGCTCTTTATTCATACAGAGATCACTTACATAATGTGCGCGTTTCATAAAGCCAATCTCTCAGTCAGTTGCTTTGCATGTAATCGGCAAATACACTTATTGGAGGATCCCGAAATTTTTATCCAATCACAAGAGAGAACGCTACAAACCGACACCCACATCATGTTTTATCACACTTATGGATCTGAGATGATGCTAGATAACTCGGTGCTTGAAGACCGCAGTGCATTAATGTGGTGACGTAGGCACGAGCGAGGGGACTGCTAACTGCAGTAACTGACAGGAAGTTAGCTAAAAGAACCATTCCGCTTACAGCACCTTTAAAGAATGTCAAAGGCTTTGTTTCCACCTTGATGAGAAGAAGAAGAAGTACATTAGGGTGAAATGTTTCTATTTTTGGAAAAACACTTGGTCAGTGTTGGCAAAACAATGTCAGCCGTCAACATTCCACATCGTATTCTGTTTGTCCCCAATACAATTTTTGGTGGTTGTGTGTTATAAAAATTACATAAATATTTTTTTATTAAATAATTCTATTCAAATTAAGTTTTACCCCAAGCAATAATTCAATCAAAACAGCAAAAATAAGTGCAACAACAATCACCGTTAGATCTCCTGCGAGAGGTCCGGGGTTCAAATCCCGGACGAGCCCCCAATTTAGGTTACAGTCGGCCCAGGGGAAACCTGAGCGCCACATGAAAGCTAAATATCTCTCTTTGATAAACTGACTTACCTAATCACACAAAAAACTGTAATGTCACATCCTTCAACTGATTCACAGTGTGAAAACTAAAACAAAACAACACCTCCGTCTGGCAAGGATGAACAACAGCAAATACAAAGGAGAGCAAACTTTTATGTGGCATCCAGGTTTCCCCTAGGCCGAACTTTACAGTTTTCAAATAAGTCAAGAAGAAGAAATATACTGTGTATACACACACATACACACACACACACGCACGCACGCACGCACGCACGCACGCACGCACGCACACACACACACACACACACACACAAATATAATTCATGCATTCCTAAGTAAAATCCAGTGATATCACAAAGTAATTCTGAGTAGGCTATTCTGGAAAGTGAGCATTGTGTCACTTTAAGTATATTTTAATGATACCACTTAAAACTGTGGTTTACTAGTTTTACTTCAATAAATTATCTGGGTATTTGTGTCCGACCGTAGTTCACTGTCTTACAAGCCTCTTTAAAAGAGGAAGTTTCACACACACGTCACAATGAAATGACCGCAAACGCAACAACTGCCTATACTGTATCAGTGCTTCATCCAAACACCTGCCTGAAACAGCTTTCAATAAAGCCTATCATCAAACAATATATTGATGTGTCGTTTTCTGTACGATTCTAAATTGAAATCGAATATTATGGAATCATATGGAACACACAAAAATACTTGTTCACCAGACAGGCTAGAATATAAGTATTTTTTTCCATTAACCCATTGATGACTATGGCAATCTAGGATGCATGTCCTTAATGCCTGAGGGTTTTCTGAAAAAATTGTACGAATTGTCAAGTCTACCAAAACCTTAATATCTAAGCCTGTGTAGCAAATAGAAACATGAAATAAAATACATTTAAAAGTTAAGGTTCACAGGTTTTATTTAAACATGCTCCCTTAGCGCTTACAAACCAACAAATATTTCTAAAAATCGTCAAAATTAGATGAATTAGAAAATTATTAAATATTGTTAATAAATAGATGCAATGTGTTGTGTGATTTTCGTCAGTAGTCTATAGTAGACCTTGATTCTGCGCACCAAACGCCACTAACTGTTCCGTCGCCGACATAGCCGGCGTATTTTTTTTATTATTTTGTTTTATTTTTTTATTTTTTATTTTTTTGATTGACGTGATTTTCGGCAAACCACACAACTTTTGGGTGGTCACGTGGTCTTAAAAAAATCAACAAAACCCACCTCATGTGTATTTGAACCAATGACAGTGCATTCTATGCTGGGAATGCCATGGAAATTAGATAAAGTAATAATGCTGCGCGATGCAGCATCAGGCAGGAGAGCCAATGTGGCATCACGCAGCAGCCGTCATCAATGGGTTAAGATTGTGTTTTGTGTGCATTGTTTGCTCTGTATGTAGATTTATGTTAATTTTTCACACATGAACACAGTCACCACAAACAAATGATAGTCCTGGCAAGAAGCCTGAAAGCTTGTCCTTTCGGCAAGAGGGTGCCACCAAGTTCAGTTTAGAGGGGAACTTGACAGATGTCTTTATCCTCTGTTTTCCAAGGAAAGCACTTATCATCTGCTGCATGTGTGTGTGTGTGTGTGTGTGTGTGTTTGTGTAGGGGAACCACTGTGTTTTTAGAGTAGCGTTTAATTTGGCACGCAAGGACTGTCTGTGTCTGGGTTTGAGAGTCATGCATTAATTCAACAATGATGAACGAATAGACGTTTTTTTTATTGTGGTACAGCAGACTGTGACAGTTGTCTGTCTAGCCTGGGGCTGTAGTAAAAGACACCAGAGGCATATTGTTGTTTTAAACCTTCTCTTTAACTACCTCTGTTGTATTTTCATTTTCCCCTAAATATTTAAATGCATGTGTTCAGATTTATCTGTAACCAGTTTGACATTAAACATTTGCCCTAGGCTACATACTTTTTAAGCAGAGTTCATTTCATCTCAGACATCCACGTAAAATCCCAGACTTATAGGCGAGGCACGGCAGGTAAAAAGGATAACATTTTTAAATTGTAAATATCATCATGAAATGTGCCCAGCCGATTACTTTCATTAAATCGATTATTTGTATTACATTTTCTTCAGAAATGTTTGAATTAATATTTAAATTTGATTACTGATTATGCATACATTTGCGTCTTGTTAAATATATTTTTTTATGCATTTTTATGCTTTATTGATAGTGTAGAGACAGAGTTGAAATGGGGCAGAGAGGGGAGTGACATGCAGAGAACGACTGCGGGCTGGAATCGAACCCGGGTCTGTTGCTGGCCGAGGCCCATGGGGGGGACGCCCTACCAACTGAGCTAAGGGCGCGCCCACATTTGTGTCTTGTTAAAGAAAAATCGAGAAGTTGGATAAAGCTCAAATCTTTTTTTCATTCATACAACATATGAGAGTCCAACTTTTTTACAGGAAATATTTTGGATACAGCCTTTTTTCATTTTATAAATCAAATACACTATTCTAAGGCACTTTTCCCAACTGAACTGGGGGAACCAAATCCAAACTCAAAAACTTTAAAAGCAAAGATCTGTGAATGTCTTGTATTAAAGATACAGTTTTGACATTGTCCTCTAATGCTATAGACCAGGGGTGTCCAAACTACGGCCGGCGGGCCAACTGCAGCCCGCGGCCCGCTTTTTATTGGTCCGTGGCCAATTTTAGAAATATAATGTAATATGGCCCTTTGAAAAAAAACAAAAACAAAAAAAAACGTTTTTTTTTTTTTTTTTGCATTTCTCAATTAACCCACTAGTGCAGGGGTGTCCAAACTAATTGATTGGCCCGTGGCACATTTTAAAAATATAATGTAATATGGCCCTTTTAATTTTTAACTAATTTAAATGCACTCATTATATTACAGAGAAATATGTCCCATAAAAGAAAAAGAGCACCAAGCCCATCCCAGAGGACCCTGCATAATATTTTATTTTAAATTACTATTATTATGGAAAATCCATGTGTCTTTCTTCAATAGCTTCTAATTCATCTGACACAGTGTCTCCATTTTTTTCATACTAAATTCTTCAGCTTTAGCCTCTTAATTTCCCTCTCTAAGTGCACCAGATTTATGCATTTCACTTTAAAAACTTTAAAAAATCTCACGGGGGGCATACCCCCGGACCCCCCTTGGAGGTTCGGGATCTCGGCTGGCTACTATTTTCACCCAGCTGGACATTGGATGCAAAAGCGGAAACCACTGGGTGTATCAATGGCATTTAACAAGAGGGGGAATTTATCTGCTTAATGTGCAAGTAAAGTGTTGCCGTGAAGAAGGATTACAATTTACGAAGACACTATGAAACTAAACATCAGAGCAGCTACATGTCCTGATAAATGTGTTATTTTTGCAAAGTGGCCCGGCCCTTCATAGATTTTTCTGTATGTGGCCCTTAGTGAAAAAAGTTTGGACACCCCTGCTATAGACCCTTATGTGTGTTTTTCGACTAGCACACACACCTTAATAACATGTTGATTCAGCTCTATTATTTCAGCTGGAATATTTAGCTACATAAAAGCTTGTTGTCTCTCACCAAGATCTTCTGATTACACAGTACATTCAATGCAAGCTGGACCAATTCTCTCCTCACATGCCCAAACAGGTCAGCATTGGCAAATGCCACAGCCAAGGCCAGCCATAGGGCTCATATCACTAAGAAAAGTCAAGGATTAATTTCAAAATGATGCTTATGTATAAAATGTTTCCCGAACAAGCCCTAACTTATCAGTGAATTCAATGGATCATCTGATCACACCAATGTTATCATTAGCAACTCATCAAACACCCACTTCAAATGTTTCTTAACTAGCTCCTTAGGAATGCACATTTTACAGTCTTCATAGGGAGTCTGAGTGTTGATGGTGCTCAAAGGCTAATTTGTCACCCTTTGCTCTTACAGTGCAGGTAGAATCTGGTTTTACTTCAAAGAAGAAATAATGAATGAGATAAATAATGACCAACAAGACATGTGGAATTTGATCACAATGAGTTTGGTGGTTATATAGTATACACAGTATAGATTCACCTTATCACAAGGGGGAGCTTCTCATTGTTAGGAAGGTGCTTAGCCTAGCAACTAGCTGTAGGTAAAAACTACCTTAGAATTTGTGTGCCAATTTTTCTCGTAATATCTGAGAGTAACATAAGACGTTTGATACAATTTTCATGTTTGTGTTAAGTACATACAGAGGTATAAGGGTTATCATATTTTAATTTTTATTTATGTTTTAAGATTTTTTTTGGCATTTTTATGCTTTATTGATAGTGTAGAGACAGAGTTGAAATGGGGCAGAGAGGGGAGTGACATGCAGAGAACGACCGCAGGCTGGAATCGAACCCGGGTCCGCTGCTGGCCGAGGCCCATGGGGGGGGACGCCCTACCAACTGAGCTAAGGGCGCCCCCCAGGGTTAAAATATTTTTTAAGTGTTTCCGCATCTGAAGGAAAGATTCAGTGATTGTGACATAAAGTGATTTTGACAACAATTGTTCTCCAGAATCGCTGACTCCACTTTTAAAGTAAAGTTACAAATTTATGTGTAAAGGTTCAGTAAGCGAAATGGTTCTTTTAGCTAACTTCCAGTCAGTTACGGTAGTTAGCAGTCCCCCCGCTCGTCCCTACATCACCACATTAATGCACTGAGGTCTTCAAGCAGCGAGTTATCTATCATCATCTTTGATCCGTAAGTGCGATAAAACATGATAAAAAGCATCAAAACGCATAAACATTCACCCATCTGTCGTCGACTGATCTGTTGCCGATTACATGCAGAGTGGGTGACTAAGAGATCAGCGTTATAAAACGTGCACACTATAGGTGATCACTGTATGAAAATAGAACGATTTAACACGTATATTAACATTAATTTATTGCTTACTTCACCTTTAAGTTTATGGATAGCAGGATAGCATAAATAAAATTATGCATAACTTGGTATTACGGGAAGAACTAAAGATCATCTTAGTGTGTGTATCATGGTGGCAGTACTGTTTTTTCTTTAAAAAAATGTTTTTACTCTTGTAGTTATGATTCAACTTATTAACTACCGAAACTAGATGCATAGGGGAGATTTGTGGTAAGAGAAGCTGTGACTCCCCAGGGGAATTGTTGGCCACCTTCAGGTTGTTATAAAGCACGCCAGTCATCCCGCCACTTTGATTTCTACAGTTGAACTATAAGATATTAGTGGGATAAGCAGTATGCACTGGGAAAAATGTAAGTACAACACATTATGTTTTCTTTTATGTATTTACAAAATATACAGTGATTGTAAAACCCTTAGGACAAGACAAATTGTTTCATTTGAATATTAAATTTGCTTCGATTTGAAGAAGTTGCTTAAAGAGCCTCAGCCGCAGAAAGTTTTTAAAATCTGAAACAAATACTGATTTGTTCAAATATTCAAATACAAATAACTTTATTTTTCCCGTGAAGGGACTTCATTTGTGGACTGGCACATAAAGACAGAACAGAAATAGGGTTTTAGAATTGGTGACAGAAAAAAGGTTTCACCTTTTTGTACATTACATGTCTTCATATTATGTTCAAATATTGACGACACATAATACTAATTTAAGATTTCAATGAATAATGAACATAAATGTTGTAGGCCAAAGGTTGTTGTTGAGAGAAAGCATTTGATTTTACTTATATAATTTGAATTTTCCACTGCTGTGTTGTAGCCAATTGTATTAAAATCTCGTAATTAATTTGACTAACCGGAAATGTAAACCACACGCTCATGAATGGATGTGCTCAGTCGACTTATAATGTACCGCTTGTAAGTACATTGTAATGACTTAGAAGTTCCATTCAGGATTTGATGGATGTTTGTAAAAATAAAGAAATAATAGAATATGCAAACTTTTCCTGATGTGAACTGATGGATCAGTATTCAAGCTGTTGTGTCGTACACTTTTGGAAAGAGGAAGGTGGTCATTTGGAAGTTGGCTGCGTGTTGCTATTGGGCTGTATTCTTATTATGCAAAATTAGCAGGCCTACTGCACACAGCTGTGGGGCTTCCTCTTTTTCTGTCTGTATGTGTTCATGTGTGATTGTTTAAAAACAGAGAGAGAGAGAGAGAGAAAGAGAGACGACCGACAACAACATCTCCTGTTCATTTGACTTTAACTACAAAGATCCATATGAAGCCTTCATTTTACCTTTGCAATTAAGGCCATTTGTTTCCTGGTGTTTCCGTGTTTCGTTGCATGGAGCTTACTGTCCCCTTTCTCATTAAGGGGACAATTTAAAATAGATATAAACAGATAGAAAGTGATTAATTTAATGTTTTTATGTGCAGTTGTAACTTTCAATCTTTGGAAAATTCTTTCTTTTTTTGAGACAAATGTTAAGTCTAGTCGAGTCTACTATATAATAGTACATTACAGTGCAGTATTGTAAACTGTATTATAGTTTAGCACAGTATAACGCACTCTTCACTCATTGGCACCCGCTTATCCCTGATCCAAAAGGGGACCTTAAACTTCCCTTTCGCAGGCCACACCGACCGACCATTCTTAGGCCAGTGTGATTATATAAGCTCTCCACCTAGTCCTGGGTCTTCCCTTAGGCTGCCTACCTGCTGGTTGTGCCTGGAACACCTCCCTAGGGAGACGCCCAGGGGGCATCCTTACTAGAAGCCCGAACCACCTTGTTTGGCTCCTTTCTATGCAAAGTAGTATACTAGTATTAAGCAATTGGAAACTTTATTTTGAAAGGTGTTATACAAATAAAGATTATTATAGCATAGAACAGTACAGTACAGTAACTGAACTCAGTTGAAGGCACCATGGACTCTTTGTATGTTACTGCTAATCCATGCAGAGTCCCTTGCCCTGATAAGCACCACACCCCTGTTTGCAGGTCCTTGTTTCCTTTGCCAGGAATCTGAACAAATCTTGTCATGGTGGGCTGTGTAAAAACTTTACTTCCTTGTCCTCCTAGTTCCACTCAAGGTGGCACATCTGTGTATGACAGTTATTTTGTATTTGATGACCTGAATTGTGGTGTGAAACCGTTGCAGCACACTGTACAATTCTTGAGAAACTGAGAAGGAATATGTTGTAGCCTAACAAATAGCATATTTACTGAACAGAGTTTGGGTAGATGTTTTGAAGTGGTTGGAGTCCTTTCCCCAAACAGCGATTGTGCAATCACAGCTCAGGAACTGTAACTAGCCTTTTCACCACCAGAAGGGGGGGTCGGGTGGCGGGTCAGTTGTCTTTCAGTTGTGTTTCCAGACACTGTTTTCTGTTAAGCTCCATGGACTTTTTATTACTGTTTTTCTGTAGAGAGCCAAATAGCCTGTCTGACCTATGGAGTCGAACCAGTGATCTGCAGATAGGGGTCTGGACTATGTAGATACTGTCAGGACACCATTGACCTAACAACAGAGGTTAAGTAGAGGGCAGCAACAGCAGCAGTCTGGACAACAAATCAAATCAAATCAAATCAGTTTTATTTGTATAGCCCAAAATCACAAATACATTTGTCTCAGTGGGCTTTACATTTCAAACAGATGCCCATCCTCTGTCAATGCTAGTGATGGGACCAACAGTGCATAGATTATAGTCGTCACAGTAGCACGCTAGTGACTGGAAGGACATTCAGAGTAATAGAAGCTAAGGAGGGGGTGCTCTTTGCCCCAACAGTCATTGTGGTGAAAGTGTGCATAATGATTGAATGATTGTCTTTCACGTGTGCTCATCTACTGAAATGAAAAGAAAATACAATTTGATTAATTATTTTGTGGTGTGACCAATGAGTGTTGCTAATTCACAGAGTCGGGAAAACCTTGCCAGAGCTATCCTGTCATAAATACCAATGTTTGCGGTGAAAAATGCTTATGCACGTTTCAGCCAGGTTGACGCATGGTGTGGAACAGCCTTTATAAATGAGGCCCCAGGGCCCCGCACAGTAGCAGGTAGGAGCTTGGGTGGAGCTTAGACCTGAGTCTTCTGTTTAAAAAACAATACCAACAAATCAAATCAGTTTTATTTGTATAGCCCAATATCACACATAGACATTTGCCTCGGTGGGCTTTACATTCCATACAGTATGACACCCTGCCCTAACACTCTTGTCACAAATGCCACTATGTAAAATTCAGGCAGAGAGAGGACGACTGTGTAGATAAACACACCACCGCATATTATAGTGGGGCAAAGTGATCATTCAGAGGGATTATTTTTGTGTGACTACATAATTTATATTTTCTTTAAAATGTTGCATAGTCAGCCTTTAAGGATCAGTTTATAAGACTTTAAAATTGCATAGGGTTAATTGATCATAAAGGGGGTGGTTAAGAAAAAAATTATTGGAGGCCTGCACATGTTGCAGCATTTGAAACAGTTTTGCATTATTTCTTGCAAACACGTAATTTAATTTGTATGTAGCTTGACTGCACGCCACTGCAGGCTTACCATTGGTTTAACTGAGCACCAGCAATCACTTCCTCAATCAGGAGTGCACACTTTTCATCACATGAAGCTTGTGTGATGGTAATTAAATTACACTTGATTTAAAAGCCACTGGATGTTGTCCAAGCCACCAAAAGAGAAATGTGCTGGATGAGCATCCTATGTTAGTTGCTGTTGGCAGAGATTTTACCGGTGAACACACCAAACACTCAGGCACAATTAAATAATTCAGAATGGGACAGGCTTCTGCTCTCTATGGGAGTCTGTTTTCTGGATTTGGAGTTACAAGATAAGCATTTCATTTTTCCAAAATAAATCATGTACAGCTTTGCAACTCTGCCTCAGAAAAACTGGAATGCTAGAGGGCCTCATAGTAAAACGCAGAGTGCTTGGTATTAGATCACTAAACGACTGAACTTGTGACCCTTCTTACGTAATTTTTCACTTACACAAGATTGATGTGAGTGTCACATAGGGAGAATAGCGTAATTTCTATTTCAACATTGACAGAGGCACCTACCATGAAATTGCTCACGTCTACTACTGACGTTGATGTCGTCAAGTGAAGTCAAAATTTAAATGTGCCCAAAACTTTTGTTTAAGACCAAGTAACTGTAAAACTAATGAAGACGTCCAAGTTGTCAAATTTGTAGCTGTTTAGTGCAAAGTAGATTATACACATATTATACACACACCCACACACACACACACACACACACACACACACACACACACATATACAGTATATATATATATATATATATATATATATACTCATATATACATTTTAAAGATATTTATATATTATAAGAATATGAAGATATTTATAAGAATATGATCATGCTGATGAGGTCAATGACTCATACACTCATCACATATGACACAATTGTCGTTATAAGGCTAAAAATTAAACTGATAAATGAATGACCTGAAGCCTTTTGACTATTTGTGTGTAAATCCTCCTCCACTACTGCAGTACTGTAGGGGAAATCCCATTACATTTCAAGACTGTGTTGCCTTATGTTCAACTAATTTCAGTTATTTCAAAAGAGGCCCCCTCTGTCACATTTCTCCTCATGCTCATACTTGTAGAAGGAAAGCTAATTGGTTTTCACTATTTGGCATACTGAGAGACCCGTTGGCCTGAAGTCTCCGTCAGGACACTGAAACAAAAGGATGATCACTGAATTATTCAAATGACCTTTAAGACAATAAATGGTTCCATATACAGTATAGTGACGAGCTTAACCAAACATCAGCAAGTACACCAGGTGCCACCATGGACATTAAATTGCAACCAACCGCATATCACTGAGATCACACATTTGAGCACGCAAAAAATAGTGCATTTAATAAAAAGTAGATGTTATTATGTTGTAATGGCACACTGAATATAAAGTAAATCAATATAATGGTTTCCAATAACCATGCTTCCATACTATTTAGTATGCCAGAAAAAGATTTAGGATGTCCCAATACAGGCATCTCAAATGCAGTATGCCAGAAAATACTAGGAAACTAATACATCCAATTCCATTTTTTTTTACAGTATGCAAACCCGCAAGCTTTAGTGTGTAGTATAGTAAAAAAAGAAAAAGTATGTGATCTGGAACGCAGGGTGTTTGTATCCATCCATCCCTCTCTCTCTCTCTCTCTCTCTCTCTCTCTCTCTCTCTCTCTCTCTCTCTCTCTCTCTCTCTCTCTCTCACACACACACACTCTATCTCTCTATCTCTCTAGCACCACCATCGGCCCAGGCCCGGACTAGACCGTACCAGGGGGTCAGAGTCCGAGACCCGGTCAAAGAGCTGCTGAGGAGGAAGAGAAGTCTGGAGCCAGCCACTACCAAGACAGCGCCCTCCGCTGTGGTGAGGGCGCCATGACACACTTCACATTAACTTTTTAATGATGAGCTTCAAATGTGCTTTCAATCACATTGTTTGCATAACAAAACAAGGTTTCCCGGCTTCCTTGCACCTATATTTAATTGTATTTTATTAGTCGTTAAGCAAATAGGGAGCCCAGGATTGTTTTATGTTGCAGCGGCTACAGTACGGAGCAATTATTGCTCATGGGGTGTGTGCTATCCTGCCAATTAAACATTTTAAACCTGTGTTTTATGAGATTTTCTTTTTACATGCCATACAGAAAATATACATAGCCTACATAATATTGTCTGGAAAAACAAAACCACAAAACTAAGCATATTTCTACCCTGTGCTTGAGGGGGGGGGGGGGGGGGGGGTTTGTGCTTTAATCAGTTTCCATGAGGAACGAACAGTAAGATAATTTTCTGAGTTTAATGACCTGTTCCACTTCCGTTAATAGAGCAGTAAGGATTTATCCCCCATTAGTCTCTAGGCGGACATTCTTCACTCATCACAACTGTCACACAGTCAATGATCCATATGCTTCTTCTGTAGGGGCAAAGTCGGGACGCAGGGCCATTCCCAGAGCCAAAAAAGGGGGATTTTGTTCTTATATAATCCAGGTGTTTTTCCATGACAGTTACAGCCATTCCCTGCATGGCTGCAGGGCTGGGCACACAGCCCTTTATGCAAAATTAACTTGTAGCCCTTGCCAAAAGAGTCCTCCCACTTGCTATTTATTACGCCTGCCAGCCAGGGAGAAAAATATAGACGCAGCACGTGCACCACACACGGCACTAAGTGAAGTCGTATATTGTCTATCCGCAAAAATGCAATTGACAATACTCTTTCTTTGGAAAGTGAAACTCGCTTATTTGACAAGTTAAATTGGAGATCATCCAAGGGGCTCTTTAAGCTCCCCCTAGGATTAATTTCTCTTGTGTACTTTTGACCTCAAAGGGACCTCGGGTGCCTCTCTGGGTTTAAATGTACCCCGGGTTTTAAAATAAATCTTTTAAATTGTCTTAAATCATTCTTTCACAGTGTTCACATTCCTCTTAAAGCGAGACACTGCAGGTAAATAGGGTATAAGTCTAGATGTTAGATAAAGCCAGAGTTAAAGATCTTTATTTCATTTTCACAATATATCATAGTGCTGCCTTCTTGGCCGTCATTATTCTCTATCTCTATCTCAATTCATTTTACCTGGTGAAATAAAGGATATTGATATTGATTGACAACATACAAGAGTCAAACACTTTTTACAGAACAAATTTTGCATACAGCATTTTTCCATTTGTTACATCAAAACATAATATTAACATGTCTTAAACATGCACTTTCAGCATGTTTATAAGAAGTGTGTATCATGAATCATACATATGAACAAATCCTTCTGTAATTACCTTCATAGTAGTGCTAGGAATGATCAGGAAAGGTAAGTTGATTTAGGTGCTTTAGAAGTTGAGATTTCTGGTTCAACATTTTGAACAAAAAAGGTTGAGATAATGGCCTCTAGAGATGTTTGTATAGGAGAAACATACAGACGCAAACAGACATCCAAAACATTGACCAGTGCTTGAAAAACTACGTTTCTAGCCTGCCGTGTCTGACCTTAAAGTGAACCTAAGGTCAGTCCAGGACCAAATAACTCGCTGTACTTTGTTTCAAGTAGGTGCTTTATATTTCGAGGAACAACCTCTGAACATGTTCGAAGCTGCAACATGTTGTTTTTAGCCCCAGTACTCTTTAACGCTTCAAGCTGGTTAATGTGTCTTCTTGATTTATTCTATTATTTCTGGTCCACCAAGTCACATGGCCCTCAGCACTCAGAAGTAAAAGTGACATTGGAGAGGATTTGAAATGTGTTTTTTTCTGTACTCTGAGCGCTGTAACTCTCCACCTGCTGTCGATGCTGTTACAGTAAGTGGCTCGTCAGTGCATGCAGTGGTTTAGGCATCTGACAGCACATGCCCCCACTGCCTCTAAACATGCCCTGCCGGCTTACTGCAGCATTCAGTCTTTCTATCTGTCAGTGCTGCTCCTGCAATTGCTCAATCCGACCCCCTCAATCCCAATGTTGTTTTCGCTATAGATTGTGTACTGCTTATTTGTCCCTTAACCATTTTTTTGCAAACCAGATATGTGTTGAAAGTGGGTTGCGGTCACTGGAATCATCCATCAGAAAACCTACAGCAATCTTCTCACTTTGTCAAATCAACTTTGTATCTTTCTGTGTTACAGTGATTGATGTTTGCAGTGTACAGTTACACAAAGGGGAATTTTGTGATAAAAACACAGTCATTTTGGATTATTCCCCACTTAATCTGAAGCCTCATATTCTTTTGTTACTAAATTACATTTGTACTGTACATATGGGCAGTTGAGTATTGTATAAGGATACACTTGAAAAGTGTGAACCTATCCTTTAAATGTGCACTATGTAACTTTGGGTGTGTCAGAGATATGACACATTTCCAAGGTATATTCTCATAACTTTGCTCGCAGGAAAATTGGAACCCTGGAACACTGTTTGAAGTTAAAAAGTAGTAAGTTAATGGTTCACCATTGCTGTTTAAAGCAGGAGAGCCCACAGTTTTGTTTACACTATAGTCTTCAATTTGGTTACAGGTGCCCAAAAGTAATTTTCTTTTGATTTCTGATGATATAATTATTTAATACCAAGAAAATAGAAAAAATAGAGAAAATAGTTTTAGTAAACTAACTGCAGGCTCTGAATATGTAAAAAAAAAACCCCTTTTCTGAAACTGGATGGTTGACCTTTAAGAGTTTTAGAAAGTTGAATCTGTGTTTGACCACAACCTGGCATCTTTGTCTTTGGACATTCTGAGAATTGTTATTAATCTTCCTAATCTACTTCTATCTGTGTGGGTGTGTCTTTTGGACAACCTCAGCCTGAGTAAATCAAGTGTGTCAGTTGTACCTTCAGGGAACAAAATATCCACTTCTGCTGCAGCTTGGAGGTTCCTGGGAAAAATTGAAGTTAATGGGAGACAGCCATTGTTTTCTGCCCTGTTAAGATGCAACGTCTAAACGTGTAGATTACAGATATAAAATCAAGAATGTCCTTTATCCACTGAGACACATACATTTAGTTTAGCTTAGTTCAAATTTTTGCAAACAAGTAGATATCAAATTCATATTTGACTTTCTTTAAATGTGTCATTGTGCTGAAAATCGCACACACTTCAGCTTTAGTTACAACTGAAAACAAATCTGAGATTCTATTACACACACACACACACACACACACACACACACACACACACACACACACACACACACACACACACACACACACACACACACACACACAGACACACACACACACACCTGCCGCTCACACCTGGACCTGATCGGTAAAAGTGTAAATACAGTATATTTATACATCAATATTACAGTCCAGCACCAAACTGTGATCATGGTTCTACTACAAATTATTGACACGCTCAACTAAGTTTTTTTTAATTGCTGTGATCTGTTGTGTCCTGTTCTAGGATGTAGCCACGCACAACAACCAGACATCATACGCACAAGGTACATGTTTGTTCCCAGCAACTGCACATGAGTTTCCAAAACAAATCAATAAAGCATGGGTCTCTATGAGAAATAGATAAATCAAGAATGCAAGGCACTCCACTTTAGCCTCCAAACACACACGCACATGCACCACTTTGAACTCACACAGACACTACTTTGTCTCGTATGTGAATGCATGTAATAGTACGATATATGGCCTAAACGGCACTTCATATACAGGTGAAACTCGAAAAATTTGAATATCGTGCAAAAGTTCATTTATTTCAGTAATTCAACTTTAAAGGTGAAAATAATATCTTATACAGGCTCATTACATGCAAAGTGAGATATGTGAAGCCTTTATTTGTTATAATTGTGATTATTATGGCTTACAGTTTATAAAAACCCCAAATTCAAAATCTCAGAAAATTAGAATATTACATATAATCAATAAAAAAAGGTTTTTAAATACAGAAATGTCGGCCCTCTAGAAAGTATAATCATGCATAATGTATTAACTAAGTACTTGGTTTGGGCCCCTTTTGCATGAATTCTTGCCTCAATGCGGTGTGGCATGGATGCTATCAGCCTGTGGCACTGCTGAGGTGTTATGGAAGCCCAGGTTGCTTCTATAGTGGCCTTCAGCTCCTCTGTATTGTTGGGTCTGGTGTGTATCATCTTCCTCTTGACAATAGTCCATAGTTTCTCTATGGAGTTCAGGTCAGGAGAGTTGTCTGGCCATTCATCCACAGTAATACCATGGTCAGTTAACCAGTTACCAGTGGTTTATGGTACTGTGGGCAGGTGCCAAGTCTAGCTGGAAATTGTCATCTCCATAAAGCTTGTCAACAGACAGAAGCATGAAGTGCTCTAAAATCTTCTGCTAGATGGCTGTGGTGACTTTGGACTTGATAACACAGTGGACTAACAGCAGCAGATGACATGATACCTGAAATCATCCCTGATCCAAATGAAATGTTGCGTTTCATTTTGAAATCAAGGTCCCACAGTCTAGAGGAAGAGTGGAGGGGCACGCAATCCAAGGGGCTTGAAGACCACTGTCAAGTTTCAACAGTCAGTGATGATTTGAGGCACCATGTAATCTGATGGTGTTGGTCCACTGTGTTATCAAGTCCAAAGTCACCACAGCTGTCTACCAGGAGATTTTAGAGCACTTCATGCTCCTGTCTGTTGACAAGCTTTATGGAGATGCTGAATTACTTTTTCCTGCAAGACTTGACACCTGTCCACAGTGCCACAACCACAAGTAACTGGTTGACTGTACTACTATGTTGATTGGCCAGACAACTCTCCTGACCTGAACTCCATAGAGAAACTATTGGCTATTGTCAAGAGGAAGATGAGACACACCAGACCCAACAATACAGAGGAGCTGAAGGCCACTATCAAAGCAACCTGGGCTTCCATAACACCTCAGCAGTGCCACTGGCTGATAGCATCCATGCCACGCCGCATTTAGGCAATAATTTGTGCAAAAGGGGCCCAAACCAAGTACTTAGTACATATGCATGATTATACTTTCTAGAGGGCTGACATTTCTGTATTTAAAATCCTTTTTTTATTGATTTTATGTAATATTCTAATTTTCTGAGATTTTGAATTTGGGATTTTCATAAGCTGTAAGCCATAATAATCACAAGTATAACAAATAAAAGCTTGAAATATCTCACTTTGAATGTAATGAGTCTATATAATATATTAGTTTCACCATTTAGGTTGAATTACTGAAATAATTGAACTTTTGCACAATATTCAAATTTTTCGAGTTTCACCTGTATGTCTCTCTGCCAAGACCCATGCTCACACTCCTCTTTGAAAATACAGGCACCTTTGGCTCTGATGTTGAGCCGTCGTCGCCTGCGGTAAGCAATGGAGCGCTGCAGGGTGCAGGATGGAGAGCTCTGCCTACCGCCACCAGCACTGTGACCCACTGGTCCACATCAGAATACACCCAGCAGGACCACTCAGCTCAGTGTCTGGCCTACTCAGCCACGCCCACACTCACTACCGATGTGTACATGCAGACCCTGTGTCCCAGCTACACCATGCTGACCTACACGCACACACCGCTGCTCACTAACTTTGGGGTGAGTAGGAAACTGTCCCTGTATTCTAAATTGCATACTCATTCTTTTTCCTATTCTACACACTACAGCTGATTATAAACATAATCTAGTTAGCATGCAGTAACTTGCGTCTTGCTTACATATCCGGGGCATCGCTGGTTGTTTTCACTTGGAGGCTTTGTCGATGTGATGTCACTTCCGGAGTGCACTGGACTGCGGGTCAGAATCGCCCAAATAGCATGCTGATTTCAGCACTTAAAAAATCTCGACCGGATGTTGTAGGTATCAGGGTATTTTTAAGCATGCTAAATCTGACCACAATTATTGGGACATCCTACATCGTATTCTACCATATTAAACAACAGGGAAGTATGGGGATTGGAACTCAGGGTGTGGTGGAAATTAATCTAAGGTCAGAGGTTAGCTCAGGTTTGAAAGAGATTTCAGGAGACTGGGAAGACTTATGGAGCAATATCTTTTGAAGCTTGGTCGTGGAGAACGGGAAAGCAGCACAAGTGAATTTGCCATTCAGTTCTGTATTGGGACAAGGACAGTAGTCCAACTAAATGTCTGTGTAAAAACTAAACTTATCATGTAAATGTACTGTGTCTTCTAACTGGCGTCAAAACTGTTCTATTGTCTGAAAGATGGATAGACACATAAGATAGGCAATGCGGGGGCGCCCCTTAGCTCAGTTGGTAGGGCGTCCCCACACGGGCCGGGACCAGCAGCAGACCCGGGTTCAATTCCCGTCCGTGGTTGTTCTCTGCATGTCACTCCCCTCTCTGCCCCATTTCACCTCTGCTTCTTAAACACTATCAATAAAGCATGAAAAATGCCAAAAAATATATTAAAAAAAAAGAAAAAAAAGATAGACAATGCGTTCCACGGAAAGGGCTAAAACAAACATGTGTTGTATCTGGGAAGTGTATTCCTGAGGACATGCTGAAAGACAATAAAAGAAGAAATTAGACAACACACACATCTGATAGAGAGTTCTCTTTGTATATTCAATGTAATTTAAGTGTTATTTGTGTGTTGTTTCAGACCATACCAGTGGCCCAAGCATCAGCTTCTACTCTTCCGATGGAGCTCCCAGAGTCGGCACTGACCTACCTTCCCTGGGCTCAGCCCCTCACCACTATATCCACCATGCCCGGCACGGGGGTCCAGTTTGCCCCCGGCTCTGCGGCCCTGCCCGGGTCCCCTCTGTCAGTGCACATGCCCCTGTCCATGTCTCTGACCCGCATGATCCCTCAGAGTGCAGAGCCGCTTGCACTGGAGCTGCAGCAGCGTTCAGAGCAGCAGCTTGTGGAGCCCCAATCACAAGAGCATTCCCTGGATGAAGAAGATCCAGGGATAGAGCCTGAATCACACAGCCTCCTGGATACACTTTTGGAGGAACGACAGGACGATGTAGACGGTGACAAAGACTTGTACAGCAGCTCCATCTTCATCGAAAATGTCTGAAAGTATGAGTGTTCCCCTGTCAGTATGAGCAGTATTATTTGGGGTTGTTTCTCAGGTGCCAAAATTAAAAGATAATTTAGGTTAATTGAAAGCTGGGTTTAAATTTGGTAGCTTAATTTATGAAAATCACTGTACTCATCCAAATAATACCTGGGATTGATGCTGGATTCCTCGCCAAACCCCAGGCATGTATTCACTCACACATTTGTCTAATATGTACTACTAAAGCACAATAAAAACTGAATTTTGGGACCGGGTCTTGTGTTGAAACCCGTTATAAACATCTCATCTTGATGCCTCTAATATTTTAATTGTTATTAGCTGGAACATTGGCGCATTACCCATAGGCCTTTCACACCGCCGCAAAATCGGAGCTAGTTCCGGGCTAGTTCGGAGCTAGAGCCAGTGTTTTGGTTTCACAACGCCAGAGAGGCTGTAAAAACCGGTTCAACTCAAACCCCAGGATTGAGCAGGGGTTGAGGTAAGAACTGCTTGCGCCAGCGGCCGGGGGAGGGATTATCCTGACCAACCAGACCAACTCAAACCTCATGCCCGCCATATTTAAAAACACCGCTACTACGAGACGTAAACATAACATAATTACCAAACGTAGCGATCAAATTGACCGGCGAAAATACGCTGTATGGGTCCTGTTTTAGCAAAATAAACTTGTGTCACCACCGGTAAGGCCAGAGACACGGCTTTCTATTTTGAAAAACACTATCTTTAGATCAGCGCGCAACATTTAAGTTACAAATAGAGCATTAAGGCTGCGGCTTCACATTAAAAGCATTTCACTGGCTTCACATTAGCATTTCACTGGACAAACGTGAGTTGGCTTTTATTTTGAAGTAACTTGAAAGTAAACGCTGAAGCAGGCAGCACCTTCACAGCATGGACATATAAACACAGAGCCCACTGAGCCGAGCAGTAGCTTT
The DNA here is from genome assembly GCA_026929865.2 of Hyperoplus lanceolatus. Classification (NCBI taxonomy): domain Eukaryota; kingdom Metazoa; phylum Chordata; class Actinopteri; order Uranoscopiformes; family Ammodytidae; genus Hyperoplus; species Hyperoplus lanceolatus. The sequence goes on from CM049398.1 coordinate 28,081,690, forward strand.
AGCGTTGGCCACGAGAGCAGCGGCGTCGGGCGACATACACACACGTTTACAGTGACGTCATGACGTTGCTCTCTTGCCGGCTCCATGGCTGCTCTAGTCGTTGTGAAACCAACCGGTTTGTAACTGGTATAAGGCTGTAACCAGTTTTTAAACTGGCCCCAGCACCAGCCCGGAACTGACTCATGGTTCTTTTTGGTGTGAAAGGCCTACCATTGATTTAAAATACTACATTTTTACTCAAACTGTTGATGAATTGTTAACGACACATTATAATGTAGTTGAAAGCCAATGCAAAGACATGTTCTAAGAGTAGGCTATGTTAATGTTCTCTATTTGGCCAATACAAGATCTCCAATGAAGGCATATTTTATACAATGACATGTTACATTTATTTTTTTAACATTATCATTCATGTATTGGACAATACACTGAGATCACTTAAGATGAGAAAGATACACTATAGTGTGTTTTAAACCATTTATTAAAAGTTATACTGCTTATAGAGTGAATGCTAAATAGGGGGGTTGAAGTAAATTGTAACCAAATAGCATATTTTTAGCAATGATGCCAAGATCTCCACAGTTCATTTAGTTAGTCATTTGTTATTTAAACAAATAAGAGTGATGGTGAAAAGTACAAAAGAGAAGACCATAGTTGTAATACAACTTAATTAATTTAGTTGTTATTGCTAACACCTGTTACTGTTTGCAATGACTAAATACTGGTGTAGTGAAGGGAAAAAACACATTCTCTCTTTTTTTGTTGATTACGTTATTTGTAGTTGTTGTTTAAGAGTGTGTAAGATATGAATGCTTTTGATGACCTATATTTGAATCATATTCATGCTTTCAGCTGTTTCTTTTAGGATATGAAAAAAAGGAAATAGAAGACTGTACTGTTACAGTACAAGTTCTGTCAAGGACAATCGCATTTTTTCGGAGACACGGTTACCATTAATTGCAATCCATCTCCTCGTAGCCTCAAGGTGTTGGCATGGGGAATAATCATGTGCCCTTCACTGCTGTTTTATATTTAAATAGCTATTTAACTTGTATCAAACCAGAACATGAGATGCGTGTGGGAGCAAGTTGATCAAAGAGGAACACCCATTAAATAGTTAGATACTGACTGTGTCACAATCTGATATACTGTCAAGCCATGGTGTTTTAACATAGAAAGATTGAGTTGTAATAGCTGACAAAAACAATGGGTTTAAAAAAGACCATGGATTTAGGAGCACTATTTGAGTCCTGCCAGAATTGATTTAAAAGTATGTCAGAGTCACAAACTGTACTATTCTGTAAAGCACCAAAACAATACAGAGAGTTCAGCTGTCAATATGGTGTCAACTGAGGCCAGTGAGCACATGACAAGTCTTTTAACTGACTTTAAACTGAAATTGTCAGGCAAGATCATCCCTTTGCCATATCTTCCCTTTCTCCCAAAGAAAAGTGTGCAAACAAGAGTGACATGCAGTACATTACATTTCCATAAGAAGTTTAAAGCTACGTGACATGTAAACAGAGCAGTGCATGGTGGACATAGCAGGAATGTTTGTTGAAAAGGGGAGAATGCATCATGAATAAATGAATACAGAAACAGTAAAAAAGTTTGCATGCCGTTGTTCATTGTGTCTTCTTGGCATTGAACTTCCAATGTTTCGGTTGCAGTCTATGCCATATGGAGCCGCACACGTTGCAAAACCCACCTGCAGCTTTCAACTTAAGGAAGTGTTTTCGTCTAAATGAATCTTTTCTGAGGTCGTAGTTCCAACAGTGATATGCAAGGTTATTTAGAGTGTCTGAAATCCCAGCGCTTTTAGATGTTGTTTGGTGCACTGAACTGTCTGCCACTGTGCTGCCCCCAGTGCTCTTGCTCACTCTAGGCATTGAACTTCTCTTGCATCTATCCGGGGATTTCCCCCAAGGGAAACTGACATCGTGAGGGGGAAGCTGCTGCAACTCACCTGTCAAATACCACACCTGGAAGGACCTGGGATCGTATTGCGTTGGGGAGAAAAAAAAGAAAAAGAACGTAGCGGGCATGCTCATGTGATGATAATGTGAAGAGAAGAAAAGTTGATTTTATCTCTGTTTACTTATGCAGAAAGAAAATTGTGAAATCATAACAAATGTTAAAAGTACAAGTGACAACTGAAACTTGAGATTTTGCTAAATGAATAAATCTAATTCCGAGAGTGCTGAGTGCCCCTGCTGTGCCCCAGCGTCTCTATTGTGTTTTCCTCTGCTCTTGTGAGTGCTTGTGTCTGTGTGTGTGTCACCTGGATGGATCCCTGTCACCTGCACACCTGCCTACAATCAACTCACTAACTTTTAGTATATCAACCTATCGTGGGAGTTAATAAAAAATCAAAAGTCTGATTTTGACAGACGTCATGTGTTAATGTGCACCGCCTCTGAACCTTAAACACTTTCAAATCTGTTTTTCATCCTCCCTGGCTCGCTTATAAAGTATTCTTGGAAAATGGTAAATCCCATGACACAGTCAGTTAGAAAGTACTGCCATTTTTTTTGCAAGTTAATTACAAAAGTGAACTGAAGCTCCCATGTGGATCAAAGAAGGGGCAGTTGGTCCTCTGCTTACTCACTGACACGGTTTATGTTCCCATGTCCTCGGGGCGATCCAGGGATGTAAACAGTGTTGAAAGGTAATGGGTTACACTCATTGCTTATAATTGTCTGTAGTTTCTCAATATATTCTTTCTCTCCATGGCTCTAACACCCCCCCCCCCCATTCCATCAGCTCACAGTTTATTTTATTATCTCATGTGGGGCAGCACTGACTGCACTGACTGACGAATGTGTTAGAGTCCCTTTAAAGGGCTCTATCTTTGGGCCAAGAGGCGTTGCAGGAACAAGCCTGTGCAGAACCTTTAGCACGCATGCAGGGCGGGGTCACACAGAGCTCTCGCCAGGTTCCTTAATCATGGAAAGGTTGCGCCCCAGGTTCTCAGAAATCTGGCACCCCAGGAGGCTGAATACACATGTCGCAATCAGTCCTAATTGGAATCCTTTATTATTAGAATGCTAAGAAGTTTTTAGTAACCATTGCTAGGGTCCGCGTAGCAGTCACCTGCATGCTTAGATAAAAATTGATTATTTTGTAATCCAGCCATTATTTTCTCATGCATTTTAGTTAAGAAAAGTGCGAGTAGATAATGGGACCGGAGAAGTGTGTCGACTTTGTCAACACTTAGTGGCTTAGAGTTAATTTTCCTTCTCAAGTGGCTGAAGTAGTCTCTTAATATTCTAAATAATCCTGTGCTTACACATTTTTGCCCTTGAGTGTTCTAAAAGGAATAAATGAAATGAATAAATTGAGTTTTACAAACTCTTGAAGTGTAAAGGCCTGTCTCTGTTGCTATACAAGGGAATTTGGAAGGTTTGTATAGAAAAAGGATCAATTGAAGTGAACTTTGGGAAATGGAGGCAAGCAGTATTAGCTTTATCATCAGAGCTCTGTACACCGCCCTCCCATCACCGAAGAATCTCTAGAATTGTTTTAGCCAAGATCCAATGCACTCAAACACATCATGGCAGGATGTAAGGCAAGTCTCCTACACCTGGCAACAGAATCAGGTTCTCAAGCACCGGGCATCGGCACTTGAGAACAAGCAAAGTGCAACCAACTCCTTACCCCCATGTGCAATGACAGAAAAGGCCAAAACATCCAGAAGAAGCCAGAAACAGGTCACTTGTGCATGGCCCTTGAGTGGAAGATGTTAGTGGATATCCGCCAGAAGCTCACCAGGTCTGCTTGGCGGAAGCAATCTCAGCTCGGAAACCTTAGATAGCTACCACCAACTATCTCTGAAGGCCGCTTACCAGGCCCGGCCCTGGGCATAGGCAGTATAGGCAAATGCTAGGGGCGCATCCATCCGCAGGGGGCGCCGCTACGAAAAAATAAAATAAAAAATGGGCTACCAAAACTTTATTTTAATTTTTTTTACTAATACTGTTAATACTATAATTTCAAAATATGAGTTAAGCTTAAAATATGACAACTACTGAGGATAGACAAACTATGAAAAAAAATTGAAGCGCCCCCCTCTCCTCCGATAGACTCTTCCAGATTTCTGGCCATCAGCCAGGTATCTGAACGGCGGTCGGAACCGGAAGAAAAGAGTGCACACCATGTCAAAATGACAAAGGCTCTCTCGTGCCAAGGGAAGACTGAAAAGGAAAAGAAGAGGAGGAAAAACGTGACAAAGACAGAGGTAGGCCTACAGTGACGTTAATGTGATGAATGAATAGTGTGCTGCATTGTTTTAGCCGTTGTCGGAGCAGTGTTAACTTGCTAGCTTACTTTTGGAAGATGGGTAATGTTACTCCCAGCTTAAATTCATCAGAGGCATTTAGAAATATTTTTCATGTAGGCTACATCCCCTGTCATAATTTGCCAAAGTTTGCACTGCTTGTAATGGTTATTAGAAAGCTATTCCTTTTCCACTATAATTAATGGTTGTCAACCTTGGGTTTATTGTGTTAGTTTACATCAGTGTTAAAAGTGCACAGTATAATAACTGTTAATATTGCATACTTGAGGCAAGTCAAGTTTATTTGTGAGACACTTTTCAACACAAGGTAAATCAAAGTGCCATACATAAAGCCATGAGATATCATCAGAAGGCTTGATTCTGATTTAATAAAAAGCAGGAGCAAACTTTTCCGTTTGATTGTACCTTACCTAGGCCTATAGCTTTCCATTAGTTACTGCTTCTCTTCACTCTGGTTGGATGCTAAACTGCATTTCAATTTAATGACAAGAGTTTAATCTTATCTAATTTCCATTTTAAAGCTTTTCACCATGTATTAATATAAATAATATAACAACATGTATACTTCTCTTTTCTCTTCAGGTTTTCATTCGAAATACTTTAAGCCACCTGTCCTGCAGACATCTTCTCCACCTTAGCACAGCCCAGTGATGCAGCATGAGGAATAAAGGCTTCACCAATAGACCCAAAGGCAAGAGTAGTCAGGCTGTAGCAAGGTGAGGTGAGCTTGTTGAGATATGAAGATAAGGTCTTAACATCTAAATGTAGACAGCTCTCTGTTGGAATCAAGTTAAATAGCAGTAAAATCCAGAGGTCTCTGTCATTTAATTTTGTAATATAGCTTTTGTGTGGAATTATATTCAATGCAAAGTTATGATTTATTGAAATTATACTTGTAATAGATTATAATTTTAAATGTTAACGTCTGCATTTTTCTGTGCGAATCGTAATATTGTATTAATTTTTTAATGTTATGACACTTGTTTTGTAATATGTTTTTTTATTGTATGGGTTATTTTCTGTCTAAAATAAAATAAAATGAAATGTCAAAGTCAAAGTTATCCAGTTCTGTGTGAGTGTATGAACAGTGGTGGACCTGACTGCAATGCAATGGGGGGGCGCCAGCTAAAATCTTGCCTTAGGGCGCCAAATTGGTCAGGGCCGGCCCTGCCGCTTACATCATAGTGCTCACACTTTACACTTCTGTCGCATTCACCCCATTCACCCACACACATACACCAACGGCATCAGCCATCGGGAGCAACTTGAAGTTCAGTGTCTTGCCCAGGGATACTTCGACATGTGGCAGGAGGTGGGGATCGAAACACCAACCTCTACTGCAATCAGAAGACGACAGCCCTACCCACTTGGCCACAGCCACCCCTGGGTCATGCCACTTCAGTGATTCTGCAAAGTGTAACCCATTCAAGGATCAACGTGGTGAATCTGAAGAACAGGGTGATCATGTGTTCCCACCTATCTGGTCTTGAGAACACCTACCTACAGTAAATTCTCACTAGAAGTGCTCACCATATGTTGGCTCAAGGGTTGAATAACATCAAGTCCTGTGTTGGACTGATTGTAAAATTCACTCATTAATCATTTGAGCTTCGGTAAGAAACCTTAGGTTAATCAGTGAGCCAGTGGTCAGTGGATCTTGTCACCTTTGGACACAACCAATTTGCAGTATTTGTCTTTTTCTTCATATTAAGTGGATGACATGAGAGAAGGTATCAAAAGGACTTTTCCTTGATATTTTTAGAGAGGTGCAGTGCAGAAACACCACTTTAACAATAAAGCTTGGGAATAGAAAACAGTGGCAAAAATGAAATGATACCACCGGTTTCAAAAGGGTTTCCCTGAAAAGTAAGTAAGTAAGTAAGTAAACTTTATTTATAGAGCACCCTTCGCAGACCAGGGTCACAAAGCGCTTCACAATGGGAAGCAACAACAGATTAAAATTGTACATAAATTTAAAAGGCCAAGACAATACAGTGATACACATAGCAGCCCCAATAACAAATTAGGCAAAAGCCTGTACAAATAAATAGGTTTTTAGTTGGCGTTTGAAAGCGTCAACTGACTCTATTGAACGCAGAGAGATGGGAAGATTGTTCCAGAGCTTGGGAGCAACAGCCTGGAAGGATCCAGGTCCGCAAACGAGTACGTGGAACCATCAGCAGTTTCTGCTCCATAGACCTCAGAGCCCTAGCAGGGATGTAAGGCTGAATCAGATCACTGACATAAGATGGAGCCTGATCATGCAAAGCTCTAAAAGTTAGAACCAGAATTTTAAAGTTGATCCTAAAGGACACTGGCAGCCAATGCAGAGCTTTTAGAATAGGGGATATGTGAGTCCTCCTATTAGAGCGGGTCAGAATTCTCGCTGCAGAATTTTGCACTAACTGCAGGTGAGACAGCTCCTTCTTGTTTAGACATGAAAACAAACTGTTACAATAGTCTAAACGCGAAGACACAAAAGCATGAATGATCAGCTCTAAATCATTTTGTGACACCATTTGCCTGAGTTTAGAGATGTTCCTCAACTGAAAAAAGCAGTTCCTGGTTAGCTGTTTGCAGTGCTGCACTAATGACATGTCTTTGTCAAAAATAACACCGAGGTTTCTTAGGCTAGGTTTGACAGACTGGCCTAGGTCACCCAAGTACTGGTTAATCCCTGGAATTAATTTATCAGGGGCAATAACCAGTGTTTCAGTTTTATCTGTATTTAACTGGAGAGAGTTACTTAGCCATTGCTTTATTTCTGCTAAGCAAATAACTAAGGAATCAAGGCTCTGGAACTCAGTTGGTTTGAACGTGCAGTACAGCTGGATATCATCAGCAAACATGTGGTACGAAAAATCAGAAAATCTCTGAATGACTCTTCCCATGGGGAGCAAATAATACAAGACCAAAAACGGAACCTTGAGGGACTCCACACAACAGATCTGCTGACTCAGACCTTATCTGGTTTGCTGTGACACTGAAGCTACGTCCAGATAGGTAAGAGGAGAACCAATGTAGAACTGACCCTGACAGTCCTACTTCATCCCTCAGTCTTCTCAGCAGGATCTGGTGGTCGATGATGTCAAAGGCTGAGGATAGATCCAAGAGAACTAGAACAGTGCATTTACCAGAATCAGCGGACATCATGATGTCACTGGACACTTTCAGTAAGGCTGTCTCTGTAGAGTGGTGTTTGCGGAAACCAGACTGAAACTTCTCGTTGATGTTATTTTGATCTAGGAAAAATGACAGCTGTTCAGAGACCACCTTCTCTAAGATCTTGGACAGGAATGGCAGCTTGGAAATAGGTCTGAAATTACTGAGGTCTGTTGGGTCTAAGCCTGTCTTTTTAAGTAGAGGCTCCACTATGGCATGCTTAAATGTATTGGGAAACACACCAGCAGTGAGAGAGAGGTTAACCATTTTGGTAACCCAGGGAGCAATTACCTCAAACACTTTGGCAAATAGCCTACAGGGAAGGATATCGGATGAGCAAGAGGAGGGTTTCATCTTTGTCACCAGTGCTGAGATGTCATCAAGAGATACCGACTTAAATGAGGACCACAAGTTGGAGACAGGCTCAATGACAGCAGGGGTTCCACATAAAAGGGGAGGGATTTTCTCCTTGATCGACTTAAAATTGTGGGGCAACAGGACATACAAGACAATTAATCGAGTCAAACAATACTTTAGGGTTCTTTTTGTTTACTGTTACCAGTTTGCGAATATACTCAGATCTGGCATTTTTCACCATCTCATTGTACGAGGCCACAAGATCCCTGAGATGAAGTCTGTGCACCTCAAGGTTAGTGGATTTCCACATTCGCTCAGTCTTTCGACATAGTCTCTTCAGACTCAAGGTGTCTTCATTTGTCCAGGGGCACTTTTTATTTTGTATAGACAGGTTTGATTTAACAGGAGTCACCTGTTCCAGAATGTTAACACAGTGATTGGTAAAACAGTGAATTAAATTGTCCACATCAAGGCAATCCATGAGCAAGAGAGGGTCAAATTTAGCAGAAAAGTCATCTGCAGTATTGGCAGTGATAATACGCCTCTGAGACCTAACTTCAGCGGGCTTAGACTCAGGGCTGATGACAATGATCACTCAAATGAACGTCATGTACAGACACATTCAAAATGTCTAGGCCAAGTGTAAAAAACAAATCTAGAATGTGGCCTTTCTGGTGCATGGGCTCAGAAACATGTTGCTCAAAATTAAAAGCTTCAGTCAATGTTTAAAGTTCCATGGCGGAACAATATGAGCTGTCATCAATATGAAGGTTAAAATCTCCAAGGATTAAAACAGATTCCAACTTTATTATGGAGGATAAAAAGTCACTAAAATCCTTCAAAAACACAGCAGCAGGACCAGGAGGACAGTAGATGGACACACAGTAAAAAGGGTTAGAAGAACCCACCATTATCACCTGGGACTCAAATGAAGCAAAATCCTGGGTCTGTGTCACTTTGCAAGTACAACTGTCCCTATAGACAACAGCCAGACCCCTTCCACGACGACATGGGCGGGGCTTCCCCACGGCAGAGCAGTCAGCTGGACAGAGTTCATTTAGGTGAATAAACTCTTCCTCTCTCTGCCATGTCTCCGAAAGAAACAATAAATCCAGCTTTTCTCTTGTGAAGAGATCGTTTAAGGAGAAGGATTTATTTGAAATGGACCGTGCATTGAACAGGCCGATATGCAAAGTTGATGACATCACAAAGGCACAAAAACCCAGGGGGCTTGATAGTTATTTATTTCCTCTACACCAAAATGTGCCGATCCTGTGCTGATGATTACTGCTTTGGCTATTTGCACGTTTCATTTATCTCACTGTTCATCACTGGAGGACTAAAAAAGGCATAGCATAAAGAGAGGGAACCAGTCCAGTCATGCTGAGGCCTGTCCTTCCTGCTCGGCTCACAGAGAACACCTAATGGGAAGGTTATCCTTAAACAGCCCAAGACGCCACAGATCAAGATAGCAGACCCCAAGTAAAAAGGGTGTGGGGTTCCAAAGGAGCCTTCACGCTACAGTTATCTCACATTGTGACACTTTTTCAGCTGTTCTTGTAACCAATAAACAGAATTTACTCGGGTTGTGATAGCAGTTTACTATCATCCAGATTTATTCAACAAGTACTGGACTGAAATGCATCCTACTTTGTCCTAATGAAACCAGGAAACCTTGTAATAGTTTGCTTTAAATCATATAGACATGTAATTATAATTTTGGTAAACCCTCAATTAGAATAAGAAAATAAAATACAAAAATAAAATATATTTCCGAGCGGTCTTCTTATCCAAAAAAAATGGAGATATCTTGCAGTGTCCTTGTATTGTCTTTATCAAAAAAAATACAATAAAGTAAAGTTAAGTGCTGGCCAGAAATACTATTATATAGAGCTCTATATATACACTCAACAAAAATATAAACGCAACACTTTTGTTTTTGCTCCCATTTTTCATGAGATGGACTTAAAGATCTAAAATTCATTCCAGATACACAATATTACCATTTCTATCAAACATTGTTCACAAATCTGTCTAAATGTGTGATAGTGAGCACTTCTGCTTTGCTGGGATAATCCATCCCACCTCACAGGTGTGCCACATCAAGATGCTGATCTGACATCATGATTAGTGCACAGGTGTACCTTAGACTGTCCACAATAAAAGGCCACTCTGAAATGTGCATTTGTTTGCTTTATTGGGGGTCTGGGGACTCAGAACCAGTCAGTATCTGGTGTGACCACCATTTGCCTCATGCAGTGCAACACATCTTCTTCGCATAGAGTTTATCAGATTGTCAATTGTGGCCTGTGGAATGTTGGTCCACTCCTCTTCAATGGCTGTGCGAAGTTGCTGGATATTAGTGGGAAGTGGTGCACGCTGTCGTATACGCCGGTCAAGCACATCCCAAACATGCTCAATGGGTGACATGTCCGGTGAGTATGCTAGCCATGCAAGAACTGGGACATTTTCAGCTTCCAAGAATTGTGTACAGATCCTTGCAACATGGGGCCGTGCATTATCTTGTTGAAACGTGAGGTGATGTTCATGGATGTATGGCACAACAATGGGCCTCAGGATCTCATCACGGTATCTCTGTGCATTCAAAATGCCATCAATAAAATGCACCTGTGTTCTTCGTCCATAACAGATGCCTGCCCATACCATAACCTCACCACCACCATGGGCCACTCGATCCACAACATTGACATCAGCAAAACACTCACCCACACAACGCCACACACGCTGTCTGCCATCTGCCCTGAACAATGTAAACCGAGATTCATCCGTGAAGAGAACACCTCTCCAACGTGCCAGACACCATCGAATGTGAGCATTTTCCCACTCAAGTCTGTTACGGCGACGAGCTGGAGTCAGGTCAAGACCCCGATGAGGACGACGAGCATGCAGTTGAGCTTCCCTGAGACGGTTTCTGACAGTGTGTGCAGAAATTGTTTGGTTATGCAAACCAATTGTTTCAGCAGCTGTCTCAGTGGCGATCTTGGAGGTGAACCTGCTGGATGTGGAGGTCCTGGGCTGGTGTGGTTACACGTGGTCTGCGGTTGTGAGGCCGGTTGGATGTACTGCCATATTCTCTGAAATGCCTTTGTAGACGGCTTATGGTGGAGAAATGAACATTCAATGCACGAGCAACAGATCTGGTTGAAATTCCTGCTGTCAGCATGCCAATTGCACGCTCCCTCAATGCTTGTGGCATCTGTGGCATTTTGCTGTGAGACAAAACTGCACATTTCAGGGTGGCCTTTTATTGTGGACAGTCTAAGGCACACCTGTGCACTAATCATGATGTCAGATCAGCATCTTGATGTGGCACACCTGTGAGGTGGGATGGATTATCTCAGCAAAGCAGCAGTGCTCACTATCACACATTTAGACAGATTTGTGAACAATGTTTGAGAGAAATGGTAATATTGTGTATCTGGAATGAATTTTAGGTCTTTAAGTCCATCTCATGAAAAATGGGAGCAAAACAAAAGTGTTGCGTTTATATTTTTGTTGAGTGTATGTGTGTGGTGGTTTCGTATTTTTTGCCTGCACTCCTCGGGATACTCAAAAGATGGCGACGGCTCCTCACGGCTCACGAGCCCCTGGAACAGCACTCCGAAACAGCGGCAGCGTCTCATCAATGTCCATTCGTTCGCCGTGGCGATTCCTTGTTAACGATCTTCTTATATGTACACTTCACCGACAGCTTCCGGCACGTTATCAAAAGCAACACGAGTACTCTGCACAGTAAACACTACAATTAAATACTTTTGTTAGCAAGTTTAAACTTCGAAAATAAACAGCGGAATAATCGCAGCTTAACCACACTTTGCTTGTGCATTGAAGAAGAGGAACTACCCGCGAAACATCGTCTCGAAGGTAACAATAATACACACCGTAAAACAGCAGTCGTAAAGCTGCCGCAACATAAAGTGGTCGTAACCCTTAAAGAGACACACACCCAAAACAGTGATATTACAGAAAAGCATTAGCTGACTGAAAATATATCTGGGTTACATCCTCCCCCACTTAAAATGTGACGTCCCCGTCACTACCTACGGCTAAAGACTGAACTAACCCTGCAATTTGCTGCTGCAAGGACAATAAGAAACCATAAAACAGTGTCTGCTGTGTAGGGGGACTTAAGGTGTGATTTTTACAATGGGCTTTGCGACCAACTTGGTAGTCACTAAGATAAGCTGATGGTACCCTTGTTCTCTGAGGCCTAGCCTGGGACGGGCCTGGACTAATTACAGTCTCAGTGTCTGACAAATCATGCTGATCTGACATGTATTCAGGGGCATCAGGATTTAGGGGATTTTGAGACTGAGAGGTACTCTGTTCAGGGGTTTCAAGGCTCATGTTCTGAGTTTCCAAGTCTTGATCCACTTCCATTGAAGACAGATCATCCTCAATATCTCCCTCATCAGTCACCTCAGGAACTTGAGACGGGCTTGCCTGCACATCAGTACTCACAGGATCTGCTTCTAAGGTTGCAGGTAAGAACCCACAGGGAAGAAGCATATCTCGATGCAAAACCCGCTCTCTGCCCTCACCATTATCGGGCCTGACAACATACACCGGGATACTCTCATCCGGCTGTTTGGCAACAACGTAAACAGTGGATTCCCATTTGTCAGAGATTTTGTGCTTCTTTCTGAGACTCAGATTCCTCACAAGGACTCGATCTCCTACCTCTAAAGGCAAGGCAGTCACCTTAGCATCCCAGCGCCTTTTGTTCAACAACTGACGTTTTTCAGCATTTCTTGACGCTAGCTCATATGCGTGTCTGAGTCTTTTCTTTAGGTCTCGCACATATTGTGTGTGCGTTTTGGGATTGTGACCTTGAGGGCTGATGCCAAAACAGAGGTCAATGGGGAGACGCGGCTCTCTGCCAAACATGAGTAGGAAAGAGGCTTCACCAGTCACATCGTTCCGTGTACAATTATATGCGTGTACAAGGGGCTTGACATATTTCCTCCATTCCTCCTTTTTTTTGTCCTCCAGCGTTCCCAAGAGGTCGAGCAGAGTCCTGTTGAATCGTTCTACCGGATTCCCTCTCGGGTGGTAGGGCGTTGTGCGCGACTTGGCGATTCCAGCATGCTTACAAAGTTCTGCTACAACTTCTGACTCAAAACAGGCTCCTTGATCACTATGCAGCCTGCGGGGAAAACCATAGTGACAAATGAAGTTTTCCCATAACACTGTGGCAACAGTCTTGGCTGTCTGGTCTCTAGTTGTATATGCCTGTGCATATTTTGTAAAGTGATCAGTTATGACCTATGTTTCTAGTGTCTCTTGAGTCAGGTTCAATTGTCAGAAAATCCATACAGACTAGCTCAAGGGGACCACTGACTTTGATGTTGACTAGTTTGGATGCCTTTTGCACCCTAGATTTTCGTCTGACACATCTTTCACAGCTTTTACACTTTGTCTCAATGTATTTTGCCATCTTCGGCCAGTAGAACCTTGCTCTGGCTAGTTCCAAAGTTCTCTCGATACCCATATGGCCTGTCTCATCATGAATACCTTGGAAGGCTCTTTCTCTGTGACTACTGGGTATGACAAGTTGATGAAATGCTTCACCTCTTTGATTGAGAACTTTGCGGCACAACACTCCGTTCTTCAAGAGTAGCTTTGATTTCTCTCGTAAGAGTTGAGCTACCTCTGGCTCCACAGTCGTCTTATCAAATACCTCAGTGTCAAGCTCATCTTCCAGTATACGAATAACTTGTGCCAAAGCTGCGTCTTCCCTCTGCAACTGATGCCAGTCCTCCATAGACATTTCTGGCAGAGCTGACTGTCCTGGCCCAAGGACTGGATCTTCCAGATCATCAGGAACCGCACTTTCATCACACAAGAGAGTTTCCACTGCAGGTATCATACTGTCCGGATCCTGATTGTCTTGTGAAACTGCAGGAACATTGACACCATGGCGCATACAAAGAGTGCTCACTGTCTCCCCATCCAAAACTTGGAACTCCTCAGGTGATAGGCTAGCTCGATCTAGCATACCTGAAATTCTCTGGTCCATCTCTCGAGACTCTTCATCGTCTTCGGATGGTTCATGAGGTCTCCTCGAGAGCCCATCAGCATCGATATTCAGCACACCAGATTTGTAATGGATGTCAAAGTTGAACAGTGATAGAGAAGCAAGCCATCTGTGGCTCGCGGCATCTAACTTTGCACTTGTCAGCACGTATGTCAGAGGATTGTTATCCGTTAGCACTTTGAAGTTAGCCCCGTACAAATAGTCATGAAACTTTTCACTGACCGCCCATTTAAGGGCGAGAAATTCTAACTTATGCACGGGGTAGTTTTTCTCACTTTTAGAGAGACCACGACTGGCGTACGCTACCACTCGGGTTTGGCCATCTTGGACCTGATACAGGGCTGCACCTAAACCGGTCATACTGGCGTCAGTGTGGAGCACATATGGGAGCTGCCAATTGGAAAATGCAAACACCGGGGCAGATGTTAATTTCTCAATGATGAGCTCAAATGCTGCTTGGCAATCAGGGGTCCATAATGCACCAAGTGGATGTGACTGTTTTCGTGGCCAGTGGATAGGGCCTTTGTGCCTGGGCGCTAGATCTCCTTTCAACAAATCATTTAGAGGCCTAACAACTCTAGCATACTCTCTCACAAATCTTCGGTAATACCCAGTGAAACCTAAAAATGACCGAAGCTCTTTGGCTGTTTGAGGCCGGGGCCATTCTTTTACAGCAGCAACTTTGTCAGGATCGGGTTGGATTCCTTCAGCAGATATCACATGTCCTAGGTATTTCACAGAGGTCTGGAAGAATTTGCATTTGGAAGGGGACAGTTTGAGGCCAAAATCAGAGACGCGTTTGAGAACCTTCATTAGTCTCTCCTCATGTTCCTCCAAAGAGCTGGAGAATATTATGAGATCGTCGAGGAAAGCAACAACCTCTTGGAGGTTGATACCTTGCATCACCTTCTCCATGGTTCGCTGGAAGGTTGCTGGAGAGTTGGTCAGGCCTTGGGGCATTCTCCGAAATTGCCATGTTCCAAAGGGTGTTGTGAATGCTGTCTTTGGCCGATCAGAGGGTTCAACCTCCAGCTGATAGTATCCACTCTTTAGATCAAGAACAGTAAACCATTTTGAGCCTGACAGCAGGGAGAATGTCTCCTCTATACGAGGTAATGGATAGGCATCTTTTTTAGTCAAGTTGTTCAGTCTGCGGTAATCCACCACCATTCGCAGATCTCCATTCTTTTTCCGGACAAGGACAATTGGAGAAGCGTAGGGGCTATGTGATTCCTCTATGATGCCTATGGCCAAAAGGTCTTGGAGATGCCTTTTTAAGTCATTGAAGTCGGCAGGTGAGACACGTCGAGTTCGCTCTTTGAATGGTACATGAGGGTCAAGCTCTATGCGATGAGTGACTCCTGCAATGTTGCCAACATCTAGATCATGTCTAGAAAACGCATCTGACACTTCTTCTTTGTGTATGTGCTCCCTTAGTTCTGGTGCTATGGGGCTGTCGCTGAAATCAGGATAAAAGATTTCAGCTGCTGAATTGATCTTTTCATTTTGTGACACCGACAGAGTATGTGTCTGCGGAAGGGCAACATCTGACTGTTTGTTCTGGTCAGAGTGTGAAACGGGCACTGCCCAGTCAATGGGAGAGCACTCAGCAATGACTGTTTTTGGGAATAAGGTGATGTCACGCTGAGAAATATTTTTGACAGCAAGCTTAAATTTATTGTGGGATTGAGGCTTTACATCCACTATCTGGTCATAGACGATCAGGCCTCCTGGCGTAGGTATTTCCTCCGTACCACCCACAAGAGCTTGGAACTCACCTTCACCGGGTTTATTGTGGCAGATGCCCTTTAAAGTACAAAGCTTGCCGCGCTTCAAGCGTATGGGTACTTTGCTGCTGAGCCTAACACGCAGAACTTTGGCGTCTTTTGTTTGGGAGTCAGTCCGGTTATCACACTCTGCATAAGCCATTAGCCAGCTGGCCTGGATAGGAAGGGTTTCTGGGAACTTAGTTCCGCCTTGCTTAATGCAGTCTTGGATCATTGGACGCAGGGCATTAGTACCTACAAGCAGAGAATGCTTGTCATTGTATGACTGATCTGGGCTTACTAAAGCTAGGATGTGAAAACATTGGTCTGTGCCACATTTATCTTTAGGGAACTGCACATCCACTTCAACATAGCCCAAATATGGAACCTTTTGTCCCGCTGCACCTTCAATGTTTAAGGCATCTTTAATAGAGAATAACTGTCTGTGGGAAAGGTAACGGGAATAAAATGACTGGGATATGATTGTTAATGTGTCAATTATGCAATTGCATTGGACTCCATCTAACCATGCTTCACTATCACAAGGCTCTCCAACAAGTCCTGCTGGAATCTGAATAGTCGCTGATGCATTTGGGGGTTCATGCATGCACTGGCTCAAAACAGGGGAACTAGTTTGATACTGAGCTCCTGCTTGTCCCACAGCAGGAGCCCTTAACTGTTTAAAGACATATTTGGCTGGGGGCTTGTCTGTTGGTAGCTTAGTGGACGTTGGGTTTGTCTAGTGTGGTGTCTCTCACAAAGTTTCTTCTGCACAAGCACAGCATTAGTTTGGTTTGTGCATTGCGGCATCATATGTGACTCTTCTCCACAGTTGTAACAAAACCTGCCTGCTTTAGTGAGATTCTCTGTGGGCACGGCTTGGAGTGGTGGAGCTGTGTTGCTGCCTTTTTCTTTCTGTGAGAACTTTCGTCCTGCTCTATCATATCTGGGGGGATTGGCATTTTGAGTAGTGACACTCTTTCTCATAATTTCTTATTTTGAACAGCAACTCTGAGAAAGTGGGCGTGCTCTGGGAGGGGTCATTGAGTTGTTCTTTTAGGTGCAATGTGGTTATCATACTGTCTTCCCAGCAGCCTCTTAGGAACTGCTTTAATAGTTGAGAATCACGATTTTGTTTAGCTAAACCTTTATTTTCAACTACTTCCTGTAACAGAGTTTGGAGTCGACGCAAGTAGTCGGATGCTTTCTCCCCACTGTCCTGATGGGGCTCTAAGAACTGAATATACAGCTCCTCACCTCCTGTAACGTTACCATAAGCCTTGTCTAGTTCATGGAGATAGTCACTTGGTGGGGCTTGGGCTCCAATAGAGAAAGCCACATTTAAAGCAGGGGTATGAAGGCTATCAAGAAGCATACGGCGCTGCTGTGCCTCTGACAGGCTGGAGTCATTTAGTACCTGCTTAGCTCTAAGCCGCCACACTTTGTAATCCACCTCTGTAGAAGGTTTAGGAGAATTTCCAGAGAATGGACGCAGTTCTCTTGCAGGTGGAATGAACACCAGGGAGTCATGTTTTACAATATGTTCCACGATTACTCTCTGAACATCTGCAGGGAGGGGGTCGACAAGCAAAGTGTCATTAGGAGCCTGTCTTGGACTGGATGCATAGCTATCAGCACTGAAGACAACCGGTCTTGGGTTAGGGGTAGACTGGTTTAAATGCCGGGGCTTTAAGAGCAGATGCTGGGGTAGAAGTTACTGGGCCCTTGTCACTATCCCCTTTTCCAGAAATATGATTCACTGCTACTTGATTCAAAGTAATGGGGCTCATGTTGTATGTTAGAGCTAACTCATTTACCTGCGCTCTGAAATTGACTGTCATGTCATCAATAGCACGAGCAAGAGGCACTACATCATCTGTGGGTGGCTCACTGACTGACCTAGGTGGACAGTATTCATCTATCTGCATAACCTCCCAATATGAGTCATCAGCTGGATGCTCTCAGTCTAGAAGCATTGGAGTTAAAGACTCGCTAAACTGACACAGAATGGTATTGGGAAGGCTGTCAATGTGATGCACTCCAACAACATCATCTAGTAATGCAAAAACCCTTTTTACATCTTCCAGTTTAACCTTAGCTGGGACACCCTTAAGCATAACGGTGCGCTCTGGGTCAAAACCATACATGTCACAAAACTCCATTTTGTTTTCTCAATGAACCCAACCTTACAATTTTCAGATGATTATACTTTAAAGAGTTTTTATAGTTAAGTTCAAGTAGACGCACTTCAGTCCCTGTTCGGGCGCCAATTTTTGTCTGTAACCAATAAACAGAATTTACTCGGGTTGTGATAGCAGTTTACTATCATCCAGATTTATTCAACAAGTACTGGACTGAAATGCATCCTACTTTGTCCTAATGAAACCAGGAAACCTTGTAATAGTTTGCTTTAAATCATATAGACATGTAATTATAATTTTGGTAAACCCTCAATTAGAATAAGAAAATAAAATACAAAAATAAAACATATTTCCGAGCGGTCTTCTTATCCAAAAAAAAATGGAGATATCTTGCAGTGTCCTTGTATTGTCTTTATCAAAAAAAAAATATATAATAAAGTAAAGTTAAGTGCTGGCCAGCAATACTATTATATAGAGCTCTACATATATGTGTGTGGTGGTTTCGTATTTTTTGCCTGCACTCCTCGGGATACTCAAAAGATGGCGATGGCTCCTCACGGCTCACGAGCCCCTGGAACAGCACTCCGAAACAGCGGCAGCGTCTCATCAATGTCCATTCGTTCGGCGTGGCGATTCCTTGTTAACGATCTTCTTATATGTACACTTCACCGACAGCTTCCGGCACGTTATCAAAAGCAACACGAGTACTCTGCACAGTAAACACTACAATTAAATACTTTTGTTAGCAAGTTTAAACTTCGAAAATAAACAGCGGAATAATCGCAGCTTAACCACACTTTGCTTGTGCATTGAAGAAGAGGAACTACCCGCGAAACATCGTCTCCAAGGTAACAATAATACACACCGTAAAACAGCAGTCGTAAAGCTGCCGCAACATAAAGTGGTCGTAACCCTTAAAGAGACACACACCCAAAACAGTGATATTACAGAAAAGCATTAGCTGACTGAAAATATATCTGGGTTACATTCTCACAAACAGATCTATCTCTACAGTTATCTAATGAGAGGGGCGATGCAGGTAGGAGTGCCAAGGCCAATAATGTTGTGACTAGGAAGAATCTACTGAATGTTTATTGTGGTAAACCTGTCAGCTAAACACTGTTTTTTTTGGGTTTTTTTAAGATATTTTTTGGGCATTTTTATGCTTTATTTGACAGTGCAGAGAGACAGAGGTGAAATTGGGCAGAGAGGGGAGTGACATGCAGAGAACGACCGTGGGCGGGAATCGAACCCGGGTCTGCAGCTGGGCTTGGCCCGGGAGGGGGACGCCTTACCAACTGAGCTAAAGGCGCCCCCCAGCTAAACACTGTTTTAAGACTGCCTTTTCTTGCGCTTGTCGGCGTTGTAAATGAGGGGAACCTCAATGCCTTTCGAGTTTGTATAAATAAAGGTTTTCAATTCTTGCGCTGTTCCTAGCTGTATATTAGGTGGAGCGCCTCTCTTGAGCCCCTGCCCAGTTCCCCCGAAGTCCCCTTAATCAAAAATATACAAGTTGGTTTTATGTTTTCTTGATATAGGCCTACTTATTCCTTTTAATTATTATAATGATTAATTTACATTTGTTTGCATGTGTGTTCTAAAGATTGAAGATTAGGCTAAATGTGATGTCTGTGTGAATAGCTGTTGTAGGGTGACAACTTCAGGGTGGGAAGAATAGTGCCTCTTGGTTGGGTTGGTGCCCCTATTTTTTCTGTTTTTTGTTTTTGCTTGAGCCACTGCCCCCTAAAATGTCTGTGCACAGCTGGCAGCCATCGCTGATTACACTAGGTAAGTCAATAAACCAGTAACTTGAACTTTGCCAAGGGTTGTTCCTTAGAAAGAGCTACCAGACACAGGAGAGAGGGGAAAAAAACTATAGAACTTTGATTAACTGAATGGAGTTGTAATCGTTTTTCATTTGGTAGAATTGTATGTATATGAAAACTATGACTTTAATAGTGTCGACGAACCTACTTCACAAATAGAAAGACGGCACTACCTGACATGAGGTGTGTTCTACCTGCACTTAACCAATGTTTGATGTGTAAATAGGGCTTTCCTGAAACTTTCTCAGTACGGCTGCACTGCGTGTGAGCTGCCCAACCAGTGTGTGTGTGTCTGTTATCAGCCCTGGGTGTGTGTGGAAAAGAAAAACACAAGAAAACACATGAATGAATTTAAACAGCCCCTTGATTTCCTCAACAAAGAAACACCCTCTGATATGAATACACACACTCACGGGTGAAAGGGTCACTCGCACAATGCAGTGATATTTACACCACTCAACATCCTCCTTTGTTTTCTCAAAGCCAGATAACGTTTCATTTAGAATGCCAAAGTTTAATGTGTCAATGGAAGGAAAAAGAAAACATGAAGAAAATATATTAGCTATCCTATCCATTAATTGGAGGATAGCTTTACCTGGCAGCCATTTTTGGGAATCAGTAATTATTAACAAACGACAATAGCATCAGTGTGTCTAGACACAAAGGACTTGATTCAATACTTGTGATCATAAAACTTCAAAGGAGTATCTTGAAGGTTTACAGCTTGCCGTCACTGCTCCATGTACAGAAGATAACATTTAGACATTTGGAGCCTCACGGTGGCCATTAAACCCTGCTGTTATGATTTCATCAATGTAGCTTTAAGAACATCTCCTCTGCGTCGGATTGAAAGTCAGGCATTAGAGTTAATTATTTATGGACTTTGACAAAGTTAGCCCAGTGTCCTTACCTTTACCCTTAACCTTAAAACATACTCTTAACCCTCAAACATGCTTTGGAGATGTGAGGACTAGCCAAAATGTTCTTATTTTCCAAAAATGTCCTCATGATATGATAGTTAAAAGCTTAAACCTGTCCCCACAAAGATCCCTGTACAAGTACATTCACACACACACACACACACACACACACACACACACACACACACACACACACACACACACACACACATACACACACATGCACACACAGCTCTTTTAAAAGATGAGTAAACAATGGTCTACTAATGTATCAACACAATGTTTCATAGAGACAAAAAAGTATTCTTGGAGAAATGAAATACTACGCACAAATATCTTTGTTTGTGTCGGCATGCTGGAACATCATCGGCAAATAAAATCAGATTAAAGAGCCTTGTGGGCGTTTTTTTTTTTTTTTTTTTGCAGCGCACAGGTGCTGCCAAGAACTTTGCAGGGGGATTTCCACAGGCACAGGTAATTTTTTTATTTCAGATTTTTCCTGCTTGTTGACTTAGCTCGTACACATGGCAGACTTGGCAGTGACCTTTGTTGAAGTGCTCGGAGAGTCTGTTGGATTCTCTGAACATTTTTTTGGCACAGATGAGTCCATCTGCTAACGGGTCAAGTGAGCACTTGGCATTCGGTACTGAAACTAATCCCACTGCAGTTTCTATAACTTGATTCAACTTGTAATGCAATAAGACACCGCAAGAACATACCAGACATACAGTTGTGCCGCTTCTTTATCTATCTGATAATGAGTCATTGTTTGTGATGATGAGCAAGAGAACAACTGCTGACCTTTTCGAAATATTTGATCGCCTAACTTATTATGACAAATTTAACTTTATTTTTCCTTTCAAAGAGGGAACCACTACTGTTGATAAGGATAAGGTTGAATTGTGATTCCTGGAGAGACAGTGTAATTCACGTTTCTAACAATTGACAAACAGACAAAGGCTTGCTTTTTTTGTGAAAGGTTAGAAGAACAAACTGTGGCAGGAGAGCGAGTATCAGCCGAGTATAGCATTAAGAGAGGCAGTGGCTATTCTGTATTATTGGTTGTTACTAGTCCACTGATGGCTACCTAAACCTGCTGTACCTACTGTAGTTCAAGCCCTTTTCTGGGATTAAAGGTGGAGTCTGTGTTTCTAGAGAATACTTGTTGTCAAAAAAAAACTTTTGTCAAAATCAGTGAATATCTCTGGATTGTTTCCCCCCAGTGCACACACAGTACAGACAGGTAGCAGATCATAATGAGATATTCACTAATTCCTGTTTCCAGTATCTTTGGGAACCTGACCATTGTTTGAAGACATACCGCTGAAAATCGAGAACATATTCTCTTAGTAATTACTAATCTGTTTACAGTTTACAGTTCATCATAAACTGCACTGATAAAACAACACCTGAATGCAAAACCTGCAATTTTACCTGTGGGTTGGGGCAATGTGGTTATCTCGCTCGTCAGACTTTTTTTTCTTTTCTTGTATGTTAACATATATGAAATCTCTGCCATTCCATTGGCGAGTACAGTGTTATCATTACTGACAGGAATGATGGCCCGAACTACAAAGAATAACATACGTTATCGTTGACAAGTCCCCTTAGGTTCAGGGTAAATGGTTGAGTTTCTTAAGGCCTTACAGCACTTTCAGAGCAAAATGTCACAAAATGTCACAAAATGTCACAACAGTTTCCATGCGTGGCTGAGGTGGAGAAGTTGGTGTACTGATAAAAACTAAATGCATCAGAGGGCAATGGAAAAATACTTTGCAAATTGGTCATGAAGCATTCATGAAGCCTGGGACTTCCACATCACTGGAGCTGAAGAGGCCAAACATACAGTATTGGCAGATGCAGTTCAGATCTGTGTGTAGGGTTGCAAAGGGGTGGAAAGTTTCCACGGGAACTTTCGCTCTGGAATTTTGTGAATATTCAAAATTGGGAATTATAGGAATTAACTAAATGGCGGTCATTTATATGTTTTTTTTCATATCCTAACATAAATCTAAACATATAAACATTATTTTTTGTCATAGGCAGACATCCATGCAAATTAATACAATAAAAAAACATTACATTTGAACAGATGTATTTGTAAGTAGAACTTTATCAAGTTTTGATTATTTTATGAACAATCAATAATTTCACTGAACAACAAAAAGATGAATGTTGAATAAAATATAACTCATCTGTCTGACCCAACCCATTCAATAAATTAAGTAAATGCCCCACCCCCTGCCCCCATGTGATGGAGGGATGCACAAGGGGGCGTGGCCTCAGTATCCCTGCAGTTAGCAGTGTGCTATGTGCAATTTGCCAAGTGTACTTGCATGAAATCTGGTTGTTTTAGTCAAGATTACGCTAAAGTATTTTTTCCCCACCTTTATTTAAAATCACTGTTTAAGCCTCTGTAAACCTGGTCTAGTAAAAAGCATTATGTGATATCAAGTTAGGTGTCTCAATAAGCTTTAAAAAAATCTGATTTGAAGTAAAATGTTCATAAATATTATAAAACGTAGTTAAAAAAACTTATTTGTACTGTCTAGAATGTTTGACAGGACTGAAATAACACAGTTAGAAGGTTTTAGTGCATTTCATGTACACACACACACACACAGACACACACACACACACACACACACACACAGACACACACACACACACACACACACACACACACACACACACACACACACACACGCGCGCGCACATACACACACACACCTCCCCTTTCGTACAGCCTTGTTGAGACACTTGCCAGTCTTAACTTCAGTGACCCTGGAGCTAAAAGGGGAAGGGGGTTGGGAGGGCAGCGTAATGCGGGTTGTTTATAGTAAGAGATCAGAGTCAGTAGCAGCAGACAGGTGGATCAGGCTAAAGGCTTGATCACACCTCTATCTGTTCTAACTGGTTTTCTAATGGCAGTAAGGGAGCCCCCACAGTCCCCGGGCCCTTTTCACTTCAATGTCTGAGAGCCCTAACCTTGTCTCTGTCTGCAGCGGCTTACTGCATGCATGCTCATTGCAGGGGATTACAGCTTTGACACTCGGGCTGTGGTTATGCTTAGGGGCTGGAGGGTAAAGTTAAAGGGATAGTTCAGTATCTTTGAAGTAGGGTTTTATGCGGTACTAGCATAGTGTGTTACCTCATGGAGATGGCGATCAGTGCAGTCACTAATAGGACTGTGCCACCAGACATCTGTTTAGTTCATCTGCTCGACTCAGAGCTACTGCTAATTATTCGAGAGACCCAAGAAAACTAAAATAAACGTCTGTCCGGCAGCAAACTAAAGCTGTGTAAGTGCACAATTGAAGGGATATTTATGTTTGAGGTAAGCATTTACTGTATATATGTGGAGAAAAAAACGTTTTCCGTCTCGCCCCTTGTCTGCAACAGTAGAAGGCTAACTTCTGCTTCTGCTAAATCTTCCATGAACTCCTTATAATGACTGCACTGATCGCCATCTCCTTAAGTACCCCCATACAAGCCCACTTCAAAAATACTGACCTATCCCTTTAAACTAGGTCCTTGTCACAAGTTTAGATTCAGATGTTTGACTTTCAGCTCACACGAGGATCAAGTAACTCTAGTAAACGTGATAAGGATCTGGGCCCTCATTTAACAAACACCAAAGATGACACTTTTATGTGCAACACTTTGCATTCATACAAACAACGACAGAGGGAGGATGAGTACTACATGGAATATCTCATCTGTACGCACTCAGTGGTGGTGGCAAAGTACTCAACCGCAGTATGTCAAGGTGGAGTAAGCACTTCTGGAGAGCGCTTGTTGTCGAAATCACTTTTTGTCAGAATCAGTCAATATCTCCTCATCATCTGCTACCTGTCCGTAAAAATCTGGTGTGAATACTCAGTAATCTGTAATTGGGTATGCAAATAAAGGGGAACCCATTGTAGCTAGTAACATGCCAGTTTACAGAGCCTAGGCTGTGTATTAACACTAGATTTTTGTAATAGAAAACTCCTAGTCACCATTTCACTCTCTCTTATGCCAAATTACTCTAGCTAATTACCAACCCTGCCACAACATGCAGATTAATGACTGGGCCAATCATGAGATTAGCTTTTTCTTCTTGAATGGATTCACCCCTGGGCAAACGTTTACCAGGATTGTGGTTTAGAAAGGGGAAGGGAAAAAGGGGAAGGTGGGGTGTCTCTAAAGCCCACCTGTGTTTTTGCAGCCACTTACCCAAACCAGCTTTGGCATTCGATGTATATTTTTGCGTACCTGTATTTAGCAGAGCATCTTGGCTTTGGACCTGGAACCACCCACAGCTTCTCTCACAGTAAAAATATGAGCAAAGGCTGTCAGTGCCAGTCTGACCTCAAGCGCCACTACAAGCATCTCTGACATCTCCATTCATTGCCTGATTCTAACTATTATATTATAATGTCTTGTATATAGGGAAGAACGGGGGAATCTGAGGCATCGGGTAATGTGAGCCACCCCCTGTATCTAGGCAATGGAAAACATTTGTGGTCATGTGAGATATATGTTTTCAAGCCCCTCTCATTTCCCCATGGCCCTGAAAGAGAGGACCTCATGGTGCTGTGATAAGCATGTTTTTTTCACCAAAATAGGTATTTTGCATGTAAAAGTAAATTTTCTTGCTGTCAACTTAATCAACTGTTGTGCCAAAGCAAATGTATTCACGTAGAAAAACTTCTATCATACGTGTTGATGAACTACCAACATATAAAAACCATGTGATGATATTAGCTAAAGATTAGCCTGAAATGCTAAGAGAGGTAGTTTTTTCTCAAATTGTGGTGGTGGGGGAAAGTGAGCCAAATGCTGTGGGGAAAAGTGAGCCACTGTCTCACTTTCCCCACCATGAGGCGCAAGTTAAGTTTAGTCTTTAACATATTTTAATGTCATATTACATAACATATGTTTTATTTTAATGTCATACACATTGTAGAAAAGCCATCATGCCAAGGAAATACACC
Organism: Hyperoplus lanceolatus; assembly: GCA_026929865.2. NCBI lineage: Eukaryota > Metazoa > Chordata > Actinopteri > Uranoscopiformes > Ammodytidae > Hyperoplus > Hyperoplus lanceolatus. Next base: position 28,107,196 of record CM049398.1, read on the forward strand.
AGGAAGACGACCTGGGGCAACCACACGGAAAGAGCACCTTCTCATCTTTCCCTGTAACCTTCAGGGCTGGAATGTAGAGTAGGCCTAGTTGTAGAGTGTGACAGGCTGATGTTATAATCCAGTTGGGTCTTCTCCTGTGTTCTGAGTCCCAGGCTGTTCTCGCTGGTGCTTATTTTCCTATGATTTGACCCCCAGACACAAGCTGGCTCTAAGGGTCCTGTGTTCTGACCCCCAGACTGTGTTCTAATCTAACTGGTTCTATCTTTCATTTGAATCTTATTAAAACCTTTTGAATTATAATACTATGTTGTATTTGATTTTTTTCAGAGTTACTTTCAAGTGTTTAGAAAATTTGCTTAGCTTAATTGACCAAATCCCATCATTCTTTTACTAGATCGACATTATTTCTGGAACGTGTGGCTAGTTTTCAGGATTCTAACTGTTACAATATGTGCTGTTATGGTAGTTTCAGAGTGGAAAAAGTAAGTGGTTCACTTTACCCCGTTGATTTGTCTGGTCTGACTCAGTTTACCCCACAGGTGGGGTAAAGTGAGCCACATGACAACTTTTTTTAAAACAATCATATTTTCACTGCCCTTTGTCTTGAAAAATTCTGCTAATGCCCATTTCTAGGAAACATCCTGAATTAATGGGAAATGTGTAAATTTGAGTGATAAATCATTTTAGCTCGCTTAGAGGGAAGCACATGTAAAAAATGGCTCAGATTACCCCGTTCTCCCCTATATATAATTATATAATTATATATAATTCACATATTTCTTAAGCCAATTAAACCATTTTAAACCCCACAATTATCTGAAAAAGGACAAAAAACAGCTCAAAACAGGGTAGGTTACAAGGTGTGATAATGGGCCTGTTGCAGCAACATGTCAAGTTCATGGCTTGGAGGTAAGTATTTGAGAGCCCATAAAAATCCAATTATTATCTAATTATAATTTTTTTCCACACACTTTTGTGTTAAGAATACATTAAGTATACAAATGATTTTTTAATGCATTATACAGTGTTGCACAGCTAAATGGTTAGGACACTCGTTTTATAAAATTGAGGGAAAGCATGCAAACTCATATCCAATAGTAATTTAAATTTAGCGTTTATCATTTTAGCGCTATATGTTGTCAATCTAAATCTATGGTAAACCGTTGAATTTATATGGTATACCACATTGCAGGTGCATAGCAGGATTGTTGTGTTAATCTACCCAAGTATTGGTGGCTAAAACGTTTTTTAAAGACATCACAATAATAAAGTTAACAAGATTAATGTCCCCAACCAAACTTTGTAGGTTAAAATAATATGTTTAAAGACATTTAAGACATAAGTCACATTACAGTACCCCTGTTAATTTTCTCATTCAATGAATAATTGCTATGAAGGCTATATTCCTACATTATAGTCTAGATAGTATTCATACTAGTATTTGGACATTATTCTGAATCATCTTAAAAATTGTCTAATATGGGAATAATGATAATTATCAAAACCCACTATTTATTTATTTAGACCCACCTAATTTCCAGAAATATTACAGCAGACGTGGCCTCAGTGTCTTTCGATGCTCTTTAAGACTTCAAAAGAAGTGCCAGAGGGACCATGACTAAGCCGCTGTCACAGTTGATGAGGTCAAGTGCCGCAAGTATGGATCGAAGAACAAGACAGCCATGTGCTGTTTACATAAACTGAGAGGGACCACAGATTTATATGGTGTGTTTCATAAGTATTGAATGCTTTATTGTGCTGCTCCATGATTATTTTACTAAGACCTATATCCCCCTGTGCCTTGTAAAAGTTGTTGGCTTAGATCTTAGAAAGAATCTTATTTATTATATTTATAAAGCCAGTATCCAACATTATAGGGGAGAGTGGATTGATTTGTGCCTTTTTCAAAGTAAAATTTCCATGATCAAGATTTTTTGATTATTATAGTCATTTTAGATAACATTTGACACATGTTTTGGTGCTTTAGTATGCTACACTTTGAGTCTATACAGTTAGCACAATGTCAGCCCTAAACTGCTGCATAATGCTAATTATCCAAAATTCTGGGGTTGGGGTGATTTGTTCCAAAGGGCCTGGGGTGAGTTATAAGTAAGTAAGTAAGTAAAATGTATTTATAAAAGCACATTTTTTGCAACAGTTTGCACTGTCCAAAGTGCTGTACATAGTGCATTCAGTAGGTAAAAAATGAAAGTAAAATAACAATAACAAAAATAAAAGACATAAAGGCCAGACATCCACGTATAAACAAAGATAGTAGTGCAGAGGTAGGATAGTTAATGGAGAGGAAAAACCAGGGTGTACAGATGGGTTTTTAGCCTTGATTTAAAGGCAGAAATGGAGGGGGAATCACGTATGTCAAGTGGCAGTTGGTTCCACAAGAGCGGTGATTGTCTACAGTAGCTCAGAAGAGACTGACATCTCCATTCCACTTAACGACACCACTGATGAGAGTTCAGATGGCCAAAAAGATGATGAAGGTGACTTTGTCATCTAGAAGGTTGCAGGTACAAACCACCGAGATCTGCTAGGCCTTGTTTAAGAAAATTGACCTTCAATCTTTGTAAAATGGTTACTTTATTTGCTTTAAATAAACCCTAAATGAGTAATTGTCTTATGGATTTGTCTAACATTACAGTTTATTATGAATATATCAATGGCACAATTTACCCCAAGGTATTCTCTCCAAAGGCACAACGTACGCCACACCGAGGGCAAGTTGTGCCACAAGACAACTTTTTTCCGAAAGCTATATTTCTTACATAAACAATTTATTTCAGATCCAAAGTTATTGTTGCCGGGGATGCACCACATCCTGAAATATACATACATATTTTAGTTGGAGACATTACTGTCAAGGCCTCACTTTAAAGTCACTTTGAGTAAAAAGTGGCACAGCTCCCCTACTATAAATTCAGTTTGACATTTCCTCATAATTGAAATGTAACCTCTCAATTAAAATGTGCATCAAAAACCTGTACACCTGTTACTGTAACTGCTAGCTTATTTATTCCCTGCTGTTGGTTTAGTTCCATATTTCCGGATTCCTTGACTTCAGTGCAAAGGTGTTGTATTACACAGCACAGTTCAGCCCCAACCTGTAGTCAGTAATAATGTGTTGTTTATTTTTCTCCTACCTCCTCCCACATTTTTGTGCAGTTTCCTGAGAAAGGTGTGAGAGAAATGACGTTTAGACACATTGAAACATAACCAAATGGAGACTTGCTTGGGGCGTCATCTGTAATCCTACACCTACTAAAAGTGTGAAAGAGAAATAATCTGTTTTTGGAGCACTTTTGGTGAGTTTCACACATGTTTTATTTAGTACAGCAATGTGTATGAAAATAAATCTAGGCCATACAAAATAAAAGTCATCAATACAAAAATATCTGCCTTTTCCATCCATTCCGCATTCACCTTATATTCACTCCACCAAACGAGGCACCGAAAGCCACTCAACAAAGCACACACACACACACACACACACACACACACACACACACACACACTGAAATGCAACACATAAAAAGGGCCTTAAACACTGCATACCTGAAGAGATATTTGCAGTTAAAAAACTAACAATACTGCCGAAGGGTCTCATCTTCATAGTACATTGTAACACATTTCGGAGCTCATCTGCAGATCCCTTCTGAAAGTGTTCTCTTCGGTGGCACAGGTGTATGAATAGTCTGTGCAGGGGTTGTTGTAGTAAGGTGCGTACAATTCGGGGCCGGAGGAGAAGCTCTCCTGCTGTGCGGTGGCTGTGGGCCAACAGTGGGGCAGGCAGTAACAGTCCTGAAGGCTGCAGTGCTGGTAGTGGTTGTAGTGCGAGTCTACAGAAGCTAGGCTGCCGTGGTGGTGGGGCTGGTGGTGGTAACTGCTGGACTCACACAGCCTGGTGGGGGAGTCGTAGCAGGAGGAAGACGAAGAGGAGAAAGAGTCCTGGGGAGAGTAGCTGTTTGCATCCATGTTGGGGTGGCACAGCTTCAGAGACCCTGGAGGGGAGCAGGGAGCCTGGGATGAGCGAGAGAGAGAGAGAGAGAGAGAGAGAGAGAGAGAGAGAGAGAGAGAGAGAGAGAGAGAGGGGAGAGAGAGCAAGACATGTTAGAGCAGTGCCTCTCAAATGGGGGGGGGGGGGGCGGGCTGCCTTGATTTCCAACAGACAAAAAAAAAGTGCTAGCAAGCGCGATGTGTGCTTGTGTATGGTCATAACCGCGCGAAAGGCCGCGATTTGCAGTAAATAAATGTCCAAATGTGTCTCCAAGTGTCTCTGTAGCTATTTAACCTTCCTCCTGTGTTAACTTTCTTCTACCATCCATGGTGTTAGCGGGTCGGTTTCGACCCGTGTCTTAAATCAGTTGTAAAAAACACTAAAAACAATTATCTATCATCCAATTTGTTTCTCATCTCTTGGTTACCTTGTTTGGCTTCCTTATCCATGAAAATATTGTTTTTAATATTTTTGGTGTAGGCCTTTGGACCCTTTTTTGTCAGTATGCGCCTCAATTTCAATAAATAAAATGGTAAAATGAACCTCAAGAGAATCATATAAATAAATATTTGGTTGTTGTGTTACCTGATTATTACTGAGGGGTATGAGAACACATTTCTTAACTAAATTTATTTTATTTATTTTTTCATATTAACATTATTGACCTTTTTAACATCTATGGTGTTACTAGTCAATTACGACCCACATATATTTATTTCAGAAAACATAAAAAAAAAAAATTATTTCAGCATTATACAAACACACAATGAAACACAGAACAAGTCACAACACAAAATATAGATTTGTAAGGTCAAATAAACAACAACCAATCAACAAATCAAACCAATCGAAATCAATTACTAGTTCCAAAACTAGTAAAAACAGAGTAAAAGTCTCTGTGTGCATATGTTTGGTTGTGTGTTCAGATGTGTGGCAAAGAGCAACACTTTCAGTGTTCTATGAAGAAATATTTCCTGCAGGTAAAGCACAATATTTGTATCTTTCTATCCTTAGTGCTTCGGCAGACCTGACACCTCTTATTTTTAGAATCATTTTCACCAACAACATGAACTTGGCTCACTGTATATCTCCTCATTTTTGAATACTGCAAATAGGAGATGTGCACTCTGCAAGTCACCAACTCTATACTGAATTGACCTCACATGTCTGGATATGCCCGTCTGTTTGTTTCGCTTTTATGCAGGTATAAACAGGCCCGGATTAAGAGGAAAGATTACACACTAGGCATACCGCATTTTTTCGGGCCCCCTCCAAACGGATACTTCACGATTTAGTGACAAAACTACATACATTTGAACTGCCACAAGAGTATTATGCTCATTCATTTGTTTAAGAATTGCGCGTTTGTAAACGGGAGTAAAGAGAAACGTAACCGTGTGCGACTTCACGTCTGTTTGTGAGCGCACTGCAGGAGCACTTCTGTAAAGTGCGTGCAGAGTCCAGTGTGCAAAAACGGATTAACATGACCACGGGCCCTGGACACAAACCAGCCATGGACCCCTACCAACACGCAAATACACGCACTAGCACACCGTTCAATCCACAATCACACACATTATAATGCAGCGCACAGCCTAGAGAGAGAAAGAGAGAGATAGAGCAAAATACAATTCTATAAAGTCTCTTCTTTTTGCCTTTGTAAAATCTCTGCGCCTGCTTTTTCGCCCACCCTTGCCCCCATAGACATTATAAAGCGATTCACCTGGTGAAACCTGGCGTGGAACTCTGTGGTGGGTAACGGCGAAATTCACACTGATGAGACATCGCCGGTGTGAGCCGCCGCACAGAAAAACTCTGGTTTGACGGCTAAAATAATAACCGGGGAGCAGAGCCGGCCCAAGCCTTCATAAGGCCCTAAGCCGAATTTGATTAGGGCCCCCCTCTCCAATGTTATTGTGGCCAAATGATTGACTATTGTTAAATGTCATTCACACACCCAGTTCATTGCTAGTGCCTCCAATGTCCAGCTTAGTGAAAATAGAAGCTAGCCGAGATCCTGACTCTCCAAGGGGGGTCCGGGGGTTTGCCCCCCGGGAGATTTTTTGTACCTTTTTAAAGTGAAATGCATGAATCTGGTGCACTTTGAGAGGGAAATTAAGAGGCTAAATCTGAGGAATTTTTTGTGAACAAATAATTTGGAGATACTGGCTCAAATGAAGTAGAATTAAAAGCTATTGAAGAAAGACATATGGATTTTCCATAAAAATATTAAAATAGAAAAAATATAATTCAGTGTCCTCTGGGATGGGCTTGGTGCTTTTTTTTCTTTTATGGGACATATTTCTCTGTAATTTAATGAATGCATTTAAATGCAGTGAGAGGAACGTAGCAGAAGAACTCTGTTGTCCAGCTATCTTTTTTTCCACAGATGAGGCTGAAATAGGCTATAGACTATACACAGTGCATGGGCAACTGAGGGCAGCCCCATTTCCAATTTTTTAAAATAAACTCAATACCGAGTGATAAGTTAACCTCGGATGAACTGATTCAATTATTAGGCTATTAACTATCCAGACCAAAACATTGTATTCATTTTTTGTATGATAACTTACATTTGCATAATATGATGTTAATATCAAACACACATACTAAAAAAAAATATATATATATTTTTTTCCCCTTCTCACTGGGCCCCCTAGTGGAAATGGGCCCTAGGCACGTGCCTAGAATGCCTATGCCTAGATCCGGCCCTGGGTATAAGGGCAAAAAAAGTCAAAATGAGAACCTCCCCAGAGCTCACATGATTGGGAGAGGAGCTGACTGTCATTGCGTTGGCTGACAGTGCACTTATGATTTCAGTTTTGGCTCTAGTTATTGTTTTTTAAATCTTATTTTATAACCGGGTCGAAAACGACCCTAACACCACCAGTGTTATAATTTCCACCAGAGCATTTTATAATTAAGTGAAACATTTTTAATTTATTTTATTTTGTTGAAATAGAGGTTCCTGACAAAGTCAATAAATCTTGATGCAATAAACAAAATGTAAGTGGTTCTTTTATGCATTTGAAATTCAAAACGGGTCGGTGGCGACCCTAACACGAGAGGAAGGTTAAAAGGAAATCAAGCAAGTAGACTAATAATAACATTAATGAATTATTGGTTATCGCATCACAGAAGGCCTATTGGCCTATAATAATAAAAAACACCACCCTAACTATATTTACAGTTTAAAAATGTTTTGAATTAAATGCAAACCTCAGTGAATCATTTGCTCTTGTTTCTCTGTCCTGAGATTCACACAGACTGAGCAGTCTTATTTAAATGTTACAAATTGAGCTAATAAACTGAACTTTTAATTTTTTTGCTGCAGAAGCTAATTTTATAATCTAACATCTAATTTGATGATAAGGTGATTGTATGCAGAATGCTCGTGCCAGAAAATCATACAGTGGTTTTGTACAGTTTCTCAATAGTATTTCAATTTAGGGGGGGCGCGAAAAAATGTCTGTCCCCTAGGGGGGGCATGACAGAAACTAATTGAGAACCACTGTGTTAGAGGATGAGGGTTATTTTAAAGGTACACTATGCAGTTTAAGGGAAAGAGGGGTTTGTTTACATTTGCAGAGCCTGAAGTTAGTTTACAAAACGTATTTGCAATTATTAGTATTGAATAATGCTATCATCGTAAATCAAAACACAGTTGTTTTGAGGCACCTGGAACCAAACGTAACACTATGGATATGATTGTTAACAGAATTGTGGTCCCTGCTGCCTGCTGTAAACAACACTAGTTAAACAGTACATTTTCAGGAAGCTTTCTAACTTCAAACAGTGTTCCAGTGAACCAATTCTGTTTATTCACTCAGGAGAATATAGCTTATGAATTGTTCACTTGTCAGACAAACCCAAAGAAACATAGTGCACCTTTGAGCAGGAGTTTGCAAGTGTGTCATGTGAAAGACATCAATCCGACTCCAGGCTACAGGCACATTTTTGTTTTATAGTTATGGATGAGAATCTTCCTTTATTAAAGCTATAGTGCGTAACTTCTGTCGCCCCCGTGAGGAATACTGAGTCATTACAACAACACTGCCGGTGCATCTACATGAGGTAAGCCCTTCGGTGATTGCACATGGATTTTATTTCTTCTGCAGTACTGGACGTTCAACAACTAAAATATTTCTTGGGCACTTCTTGGGATTTTGCACCAGTGGCGGGGGGGCGACACCAGTTTGTTTACGCTACCACACTAAGAAATACAGAGATAGTATTGTGGAGCTGATAGGCTTAATCAACTTTGTGTCAACTCTTTTGGCCATGGTTTGAATGTAACCCACATTCATTTAAATTAAAAAGTATGCGCTATAGCTGTAATGCTAATGAATTCATCATGCTGCATTTAATGAGGTGTGTTTATCTAATAAAGCTTTATTAAGGCTGTATTTTAAAAAAAAAACTCCCATTGGATTTCTTTATAGGGCAGATGATATAATTATTCATAGATCTTGTTACAAACAAAGCTAAATGATTAGTTCTAAATGGCCACACAAATATAAAAACTGCTGTACATGCTGAACACAGGTAAACAGCCAAACCTCTCATCCAAAACCATATCATTGTATGTTGCCTAGGGCTAGGGGTGTTACAAATGTTTCCATTGCTGAGACCAAACATGAAAGCGAATTGACTGAACACTCTCTCCTATTCAGCAGGGCACACTTCCTCATTACCAAACTTTTATTTTATATATATGTATATATTTACTGTTATTATTATATTTTTAATTTTTTAGAAATTGAGAAATCGGGTTTAAGTTATAATTTCCTATTGATTTCCGTTATTGCAATAATCACGGACCAATTGATTATTAAACTACTTATGTGTCGAATATTGGAAAATACCTCATGGATTATAAAGGTTGGGGTGTGTTTTACCTGTCTATATCTGACCAGAAACGACTATTTCTTAAAACGCTGTTAAAATAAATAAAAAAGTAGCCTATGTTTAGGGTCAGCGTTACGGTTAGAAACCTACCATCCCATGGCCATAGTAGTCCGCATCAGAGGAGAGTCCATGGCACCAGGGCAGCGGGAGGGAGGGAGGGGGAGGCAGTGAGGCGCTACTGTAGCTGCAGCCTCCGTCGCCGGTGTGGTTGTTGTTTGTGTTGTTATTGTTGCTGTGGTTGTTGTGGTGGCCAGTGTAGCCGCTGCCGGGCAACGGCAAGTCCCCAAACTGCTGCTGGATGTCGTGAAAGGGACTCTCCTGCATCTGGAGGCTGCAGGACCCGTCAGGGAAAGAGAAAGAGTTCGTGCGCTGCAGCTGGAAGGCTCGAGCGTCTGCTGTGGGAAAGGCGGTTCCACAATAGTCACATAACAGACTAAAATAACAGACAAAATATCCAAAAGTATTCTAAATATGTGTCAAAAAATCGATCATAAGAATGAAAGGGTAAATGGGGAATTGTTTCTTGAAAGAAGGGCGTTCAAGGAGCGCCCCCGTAAGGTTTTTCTCTCTGCATAATAAAGGACCACAGGAAGACATTTAAATAGGGCCTATAGTTCACAGAGTATGAGAGTGATGTCATGACACCATCAGCCAACACATTTGAATGTAGCCTAAGTTTATAAGAAGGCGACCCCTGCACATTGTGAATGAGGGTTGTCAATACATGACTAGTCCTACAATTGCATTCCAAGTAGGCTTTTTCTTGATTAGTTGGGTTCTTTGGCTTTCATGTGAGTATTTTGTGACTTTTTTTTTCTCGGGGGGTCACGGAAGGTTACTCCCCAGTCACCAAGGACGGCTCTATATATTTTTTTTTACGTTTTTTCAAAACAGATTTAGATTATTGCATCTACTGCAGTTTAGTGTCTGCTCTTCTGTTATTGTTAGCACTAGAGCGGACATTTCAATTACATGTTCAACACTGGGATTGTACAGTTTGGTGAAGTTTTTTTTTAAGCCTTTGCAAACTGCATGCAGATTTTGATTTAAATAGTCAAATTGCATCATTACGATGTAGTCGTAGCTTGTGATTGAAGTCATGTTGGATTGAAATGCTGCAATGGATTGGTAGCTTTATTTGATTTTTTTTAATCTATACCCTGCACTTCTTATTTTAGATACTGCTGGGTAGCTTTGTATAAACTTACCCGGAAGAGTGGCTGCGCAGAGTTCCTGAAGATCCAAGCAAGTCTGGGATATCTGTTCATCGGGTAGGAGAAGAGAAATGGGAGGAGAAGAAGGGAGACAGACGAGATTATTTGACGATTCATTTCAGAACATTTGGATATAAGCATATAGTATTTCTTACGATATTGAGTGTTTTTTTTATTCTGCAAACGAGTGCGTGTGTGGGGCATGTGCGTGCGTAATGGCTTTGTGATTCATGTTGTTTTCCAGTGGAGTTTTCCAGTCAGTCATTTACAGGGGGGCAGTTTATTGCTTTGCTTGCAGATTTTTTCCCTCTCTCTTGCTCTGACAGTTTGAAAGGGAGAGTGATAGTTGGGATGTGTGTGTGTGTGTGTGTGTGTGTGTGTGTGTGTGTGTGTGTGTGTGTGTGTGTGCGCGTGGTGCGTGTGTGTGTGTGGTGTGTGTGTGTGTGTGTTTGCTTGAGAGAGAGACAGAGAGAGGGGAAGAAGGGAGGGCAGAGGGAAAAGTTACCGTTTTAACTTTTTTACTGTTGGCCTCCCGGGCTCTGTGCCTCTGCAGCAGCTCTTTGACTGTGGTCTTCACCCGGACGCCCTGGTACACCCTCGGCTTATCTGCATGAAGAGAAGAACAGCATGTCCCTCATGTTTACTGAACACCCTCCATTGGAGCGGACAATAGCTGTCACTCACTCTCCTCTCCTCCACACAACACTGTGCTCCCCCCGCCCGCCTATACAGTCCTTCTCCCTCCTGGCTCACTCAAAGTCCACAATGTATTGTCTTCCCTCCAACACAAATCAACTCAACTTTTTTTACATTTACGTTATTTTCCCCCTAAGAACTTGGATGCAATCTTCCCATGAAATGATTACGTCTCCATATTGTGCTACACACTAATAAACTGTTGAATGTAAGACTGTTTTGTGGTAGGAAACATTATTAACACCAATAACATGTTATAATAATAAAATAAAAAATCTACTTTATTTTGACTGTGTTTAGCGCTTGAATGTGTCCGAATCCGCTCTGCGTAAAAGTGCATTATCGGCGCTTATTGCGCGCAGAAGCGCCAGGTTTCTTTGTCCACTTGTCCCGACCCTATAGCCCCCAGATAGCTCCCGATCAGGGCGCCCTCTTTACGGCAACATACTCGGCGTTTACTTTAGGGCAGACTCTTTTCACTGCTGCTGTGTGTGTGTGTGATCTGCGCTCCACAGTTACCCCGCCCAATACCAGGAACAAAGGAAAACGGCACAAAATGCGCTACCGTAAGTTTATATTTCTGATCATAAACGCATTTATGGTGGAACGAATGTCGAAATGACAAACTTGGATCGATCTTGGTGTTGTAATGCGCGTAGGATCGTTCGGTAGAGTCGGATAAAAGGCGCTCGGGGCGACCGCGTAGAACGCACAAACAAAGAGACTGAAAGAGTCTGTATATGTCGATCAGTCACTAAAACCTAAACATTTTCTTAGTAAACCTGTTGAAGTTGTCTTTCTGGATGACGGCTGTGTACACGAATCAATTCGTAAAGCTAGAGTAAAGTTTGTTTCGGTAAAATCAGCGCCACAACTATCCACGGTCTATACTCTTTACGCATTCCAGCTCCATGTTAACCCCTTTCCACTCATTTAGTTGTAGTTCAGTTTGGGCTTCAGATTGATTGGATTACTGTTCTCTTATTGGAAAATTCCAAATGCAATGTTAAACCTCGCGCTGTTTATAGATCAAACCTATACGCTTCTAGTCCAATCTCTGTTACTTTTATCTTATCACTCCTGCCCCCATCCTGCATAGCCTACGTGACTTAGTTAATGTTAAATGCCATGTCCCTCATGCCGAGAACAATTAGCCGAATTTTTCCTATAGGTTAAGCTTTATTAAGGAACCGAGGAAAGAGCGTATCGCATAGGTGCACGTAATTTAGGCCTAAAGGCGTAATTTAATGCAGCCAGGAGTGGCAAAAGCCGTTTGTAATAGGCGATTTGATAATGAGACGAAAGCCTCGGCTGCGAAACCTCATCTGATAAATATTCATACAGTTAAATTCTACTTGATGATTTGTCTTAAAAGTGGCAAATAGTGAGCCAAAATTACACAGCAGACACATCCCACTCCACCGCGGCTTCCCGTAACGTCCTATGTTGCGCACAAGCAGTCCGAGCACAGAGTGTAAAGCATGAAATGTTTCGTTATATAAGAAATTGATCTTAAATTAAAAAAAAATATTTGGTAATGAAAAATCTACGTGTGCTAACGTGTGTTGACAGTCGGTGGTCTTTGGAATAAGAATGTAACAAAAATACATTTATAAACGTCGGTAAAGGTGTATGAATAGGAAGAAAAAATCCGACTCTCTTGATCCACTCATTACCTATAACACAGGTGTCATCAAAGTACAGAGATTTGTCACTTAAAGTCTCATTTAACCGTGGTTTATTTGTATTCTTTATTTAAATCTCTATGTGAGTTAACATCTAAATGAAAAACCCTCCTTACTGTGCAAGAGACTCGGCTGTGCTTTTAAATTTGGACAATAAACATTCTCTTTTTTTTTTCTTTTTCTGTCTAAACAGGTGAAAATGCCAGATAATGATTTCCAGATAAAAATCCGCAGTGAAACTCACCCGACATGATGGCTTGGATGAAGAAGGGCTCCCTGGAAGCAGACCTGTGGGACTCCACAACGTCCTTTTCTGCCACAGTAAAATGGCCAAGAACGAAAATTGTACAAAAGTCACCAAAAACCTCAACACAAATGTCTTTCAGCAGAGTCAGAGCATCCACCAATATTGTAATATAGCTGGGGACATATTAGTTTGAGATTTTCTCCCTCCATGCCTACTATTTAAAACCCCTAGAACTCAATGATTTGACAATCATTTGATTGCGCGTTACTTTCAATTTGAATATTCAGAGGCAAAGGATTTGTATCGATTTTTTGTCAAAAATCAATACGCATGGACATTGTATATGCTCCACTGTAATATAATATAGTAGTGTTTTACATTTTGACCGAAATTAAACCATACTTTTATTAATTTTATCCTCCTTTTGCAATAACACAGCATCACACCCCCCTCATTAAGCACTACAGCACTGGGTGCCACTTGCGCACCTTAACCACCGAAATTCACCATATTTTTGCGAACACACGTTAACTGCGGCCACTCTTAATGTCACCAATATGTCCAAACATATTTTTAAGCTTTATTTCAGAAAAGAACGCATAAAAGTGGTGAAGAAGTGGGCGTGGCAAAGGCCAGCAGCCATCTTTGCCATCGCAGGCCCTGTGCTCCATGGAGCAAGTGCACTGAGCGCACTCACCTGCTGAGGGCCGCAGGACCACACTTAGGCAATTCTCTTTATCACAGTATTAACTTTTAGAACATTTTATTTAGTAAAGAGAGAAGTCTATCCCAGAATGATGCAATATTTCCCAGTAATGATCCACAGTTTGACACAGTCTTCTAATAGCCTATTTTAATATAACCTTATCTTTTAATACAGCACCTAATGTCGTCCATTCAAATTTACGAACAGTTGATTAAAACTTAAATTAATTTATTGTTTAATCTTTAATAGAAGGCTACATTAACACATTTGACACCGAGTATCTTCCAACAATACTATATTCACACCAGCCAGCGTAACATATTGCAATAGGCCTTTATTGTTGGTAGAATGTGCGTGACGAGTAACTAATTTATAAAACATAAAGCACAATACAAACATTTTGCTCTAAATATATCTCAAAGTAAGCTGTAAACATCTGGAGCAAATTCATTTCTCAAATTGGACAAACGCTATTAATTAAAACCAGTAGTGTCATTGTTATTAATGCAATGACAAAGAATAGTGTAATTTTCATTACCAAAACTATTTTATTCTTCTTCTTATTTGCCGTAGCAGTGGACTACACTCCGTAGACATTGTAAGATTTTGACCAATATTTACACATTTTTAAGAAATATATAATTTTAGTGTTTCATATTCTCCCCTTTAAAAGTGTTTTTTAGTCATCCTCAAGTGGTTTTCATAAAGTTTCCTCTCCAATTCATAACGCACATTAACACTTCAGCTTTTTCACCCTGTTCTCTGCTCCTCCATTACATTCACGGATTGTCGCCACCTTGTTGCGGCACCGCGGCTCCTCTTCTACCGATGCAGTTGTGGTGTAGGGGCGCCACCTAGCGGTCAAAAATCAGAACCTCTTCCCAGCTCAACTGTATGTGTATTAATAGCACGTCTAAGGATTTATCATGTTTACCACACTATTTATTCCCGCATCCAAACATAATAGCCCTTTTAATAACAATTTGTTAAGTGTTTGTCAGCTGTTTTCAAAGTCAAAATATGAATGTGATCTCTCCAAAAGAGCAATATTGCGAAGAGTTTTTCAATAAATCCAATGGTGTGTCACCCTAATAGATGTTCTGGTAGGCCTACATTGTCCCTGTTCAATAAACCTGAAATAAATCAAATATCTAGTTTGTAAATAACACTTCCACACATTCTGAAACTAACAAAGTGTGCAGTTTGTCTGGTTGATAGAGTAGTAGGCTATGTCTTAAAGGTTTTTGGGTTACACATGATTTTAACATCCATTTTTAGCCCTTACCACTTCTCATATGACACGCAACTTGTGTGTTGACAGTGCATGATACCACTAGTTTAAACATATTTCTAAACTGTTTTAAACCTTCATGTGTCTGTATAAACACATTTTGAGATTGTTTTTCTATTTTGTTTTCATAACATGTCTTCTTTCGAGTATAAATAAAAGGTCCAAAATGTACACTTAGGTGTTTATAACCTTGTCAGTTTGCATCTGTATATTTCTCCTATACAACCATATTTAACAGCCATTATGTCAATATTAGTACTCAATACTTCTAAAGCACTTAGGCTACTGTACACTTACTTAACTTTCAATAACAATTCTTAGCACTATTCTGAAAGTAGAAGGCTTTTTTCGTATGTTGTGAAATGTGAATGTGTGTTGATGATATATTTGTGCAGAAACATTTTTTTTAAGGCATGTAAATAGTATTATTGGATTTATAAAATTATCAAAAGCTGTATCCAAAATCTGTTCTGTAACAGCTTTGGACTCTTATATGTTGTAACAATGAAATGAAGGTTTTAACTCTGGCTTTATCCAACATCTATATTTTTTTGTTTTTTAAAGAGATGCAAGATTACGCCCTACCAACTGAGCTAAGGGCGCCCCAGAATCTTGAATGTTTGACTATATTTACATCCGACTAGCTTTCAACAATTTTCAGGCAACAGTGCAAAACATTTAAGACCTATACAGCAGATTTAGGGCATGGATGCTTGTCTTTATTGTTTTTAGTTGGAGTTTGTATGTGGATAATGTACAATCTCAACCCGTGCCTCCTGGCTACTGCACAAGTACCTCCCCGAGATGCAAGTACTCCATGTCAGTTGAAGTCATTTTAATATAAACAATTTCCTCATTCTGTTAACTTTAAGGCATTTTAAATTATTTGCTTGTTGTTCAGTGTTGAGGCTTATATTGTGTGTTATTTTCCACACAGAAGTCCACACTGATCACTCTTTATCATACAAATCAAGCAAAATAAGACACATGTTTTTTTCTTTTCTTAATCAAGTAGGAATGAAGGATCAGAACAGGCTGTATACTAGTAATAGAGGCACCTTGGTCAACATAGGCTACCTATAACACACACCTATACAACATATCAAAACACGCCCTGCGTTCCAATTTCCATAATTTCTCTATGTAGAAAAATATTTAGGATGTCCCAATTCTTGTGGTCAGCTAGTTGCTCAGAATTACCCCGGATGCCCACAACAACCGGTCAAGATTTCTTCGTGTTGAAATTAGAATGCGATTCTGTCCCACAATCCAGTACGCAACGGAAGTGACTTGACATCAACGGAGCCTCTGTATGAAAACAACAAACGATGAGATGGATACATAAGCAAGAGGCAGGTTGATTGGCACAATGTTATGAAGAAATAAATAAGTATGAGTATGTCCCTATTGTAGCATACTGCATGCTAACTAGATTATTTTTATGATCTGCTGTAGTAGAATGTAGAGTAGAAAAAAGAAAGAGTATGCGACTTGGAACGCAGCCCATACGACTTCTCTCTCTGTAAATGCGCTGCAGTTGTCTCATTGATAAAACACTTGAACCCTGTTTCTCTTTTAATATCAAGTGCTTGTTTGTGTTCTTCGTTTAAATGTCTGTGAAAACCTTCTCTTTCCTATAAATTCTCAACTTCCGGCATGTCAAGTAAGTAGAGTCAGTAGGCCCTCCGGATCTCGTAGGGCGACCAGGCGCTCACTCCGTCCTCTTTAGGCCAACAGGAGTGAGCCTCGCCCCCTGCCACCTCTTCGTCTGCCACCATCTTGGCCATCAGGTCTCCCACGGTGCCAGTCATGTACGGGGGGCATGGGAATGAACTTGAGGAGGGCAGTGCGTAGGAGCCTCCACCGCTGCTGGTGGTTAAGGGGTGGTAGTGGGTAGCATCCTCCAGGGCATGCAGGGTGTAGGGCTGACCGGAGGGCCCCATGGAGGAGCCTCGGCTGGGGGAGCTGCGGTGGTACTGTGAGGGGCTCCCTGGAGGCTCCGGGCTGGGCATGGAGGAGGCCGGCACGCTGACCACAGAGGCCAGGCCGCCGTCCGCACACAGAGAATCCACCTGGCTCACCGGCTCTGGAACTACCGACTGCTCCCATGAGTCTCTCTATAAAGGGCAAGCAAGGAAAGAGAGAAGAGGAGTATGATGTGTCATTTGTTCATGTATTTCAGCTGAATCAGAGGTGTAAGTACATGTAACTAAGTACATTTACTGCAGTAGGCCTGCTATACTTAAAGGTGGGGTTAGCAAGTCTGGAGAATGTTTGTTCACCAAACTAATTTCTTTTTCAAATGAGTGAATATCTCTTCACGATCTGCTTCTGTGATTGCGCTGAAAGGAAATCTGGTGTTAATACACAGCCTAAGGGCTTTGTAAATGGGCATGTTTACGTGCTACGGTGGGCCCCCTTTGTTTACATTCCCTTTGTTCACATACCAGTTTACAGAGCTTAGGCTATTTATTAACACCAGATTTATTTTCAGCATGCTCACAGTACGGACAGGAAGCAGATTTTGGAGGAGGATAGTTTGTGAATTTGTTTGAATTGATGGACTGAACCGCACGTTTTAGGAACAGTGTTGCAGTCACTAACCCCCCCACTGTAATAAGGTGTTCAAGGTGTCAGTTTCTATTTAAATAGTGTTTATATAATAATAATAACAACAACAACAACAACAACAATAACAACAATAATAATAATAATAATAATAATAATAATAATAATAATAATAATAATAATAATAATAATAATAATAATAATAATAATGACTGAACTGAGAAAATATATGTTAGTAAATAAAATGCTGGCAATAAATCAGGCTTATAGACATACTCAAATACTCAACATGTGTGTTGTTGTGTTCAACAGGGTCATTAATCAACGGGTGGAGCCCGGACCTGTCAAACACTATCTCTATCTCTAGACTAACGTCTGCTGTCTGTCACAAAACAAATACAAGAAGTGTTCATTGTGCACTATGCAGGCATCTTGTTGTCCACATTCTACTAACGCAGCACTCTGTCTCACTCTACCAAAGCTGGGAGGATGTGTTTATACACATAGTTTATAGACAACTAAACCAAATACCAAACCTTGTTTTATTTCTGTTTATGTACAAAAAGGAATATCTGCCACCAAAACCTGAAATTTCCCACAGATAAGAGGTGTAGGCCTATACTGATCTGCAATTGGACATGAAGAAATCCACTTTTCTTGAAGTATTTTGACTAGAAGTGAGCTAAGATAACCCTCAGAGGTCTTATTAGTCCATTAGAAATGAATAGGATGTTACTAACTCACAATTTCAAGGCTGTTTTTGTGAAACTATTAAGTTTTGTGCTGTGGACCAACGTAGCTAATACACATTTCTCTGTGAGATAGGGCAACCCTTATTCGTTCCAAGAATGTATTCAAACACTTAATCTGGAGAAAATATGAAACCTCAGCTGTTTGAGTTAGAGAAATCCAATTGATGTTTACAAATGACACATATTTTTTTCTGTTTAAAATGTCCCCCTGGACAGTGACAGTTGTCTTGCTGAAAGACATTCAGCAAAAATATTCTTCTAGCTTACTAAACTCGATGTGAAGTATGTGAGTGAAGTACTTTTTGTTAAAATCAGTTTCTTCACGATCCACTACCTTTCCGTACTGGGGTAGTTTGTGTGTGGAAATCAGGTGTTACTGTAATACACAGGCTAGGCTTGGCAAACTGGTGTGTAAACAAAGGGTATGTAAACAAAGGGGGTCCTATCAAGCAACATTCCCGTTTACAGAGCCTAGGCTGTGTATTAACATTGTATTTATTTTCAGCATGTGCACACACACACACACACACACACACACACACACACACACACACACACACACACACACACACACACACACACACACACACACACACACACACACACACACACACACACACACACACACACACACACACACACACACACACACACACACACACACACACACACACACAGTATGGACAGGTAGCATCTCGTGAGGAATTATCCACTGATTTTGACAAAAAGTTCTTTTGACAACAAGCGTTGTCCAGAATCACTGACTCCACCTTTAAACTTATTTTAGATGGCCTTGTGATTTTCTAAACCCACTAGTCATTTACATTCAGGCTATATATTCTTAGTCTGCACATTGTTATGCCCTTGTTTTGTATTAATTTCTTCAGTTTACTGCATATTGCACATATTGTAAATAACGTTCTTCATATTTCACATTTCAATTGATGTGGTTTTGCCTTACTTCTCTTTGCACTATTTAGAATTCCTTTATTGTATATATTTCTTTTCTCATTTCATCCTTTTGTACTTATTGCACTGTGGGTCGAAGAGAAAGGTATTTTCTATTCCCCTGTATGTCTGGCACATATTGCAGAAATTGACAATAGAAGTTGACTTGACTTGAGAGGTAGAGCTCAATCCTACCAGGAACAAATGCGAGGACTCTCCGCCGAAGGGAGGCAGCAGGGAGGAGAGGGCCGAGGAGGGCAGGAAGGAGCCTCCCGAGCTGGAGAAGGCGGCGGTGGCGCTGCGGTAATCACCAAAGGTTTCTGGGTAATAACTGTCGATGAGGCTGGAGTAGCTGCTCATGGCGGAGGGGTCACAGCCCAGAGGCTTACCGCCCAGCGAGGACGAATACACGTCCGGGGAATACTGCTTGGTGGAGCCGCAGTAGTCCGAGTCTGAGATGAAGGGGCGCCGCATGCCGTAGTAGCCGGGCAGCATGTGAGAGCCTGAAGGTGGGGGGGGGGGGACAATGGGAAAATGCTTTTAGACTGGATGAATGGATGGATGGATGGATGGATGGATGGATGGATGGATGGATGGATGGATAGGATAGATAGATAGATAGATAGATAGATAGATAGATAGATAGATAGATAGATAGATAGATAGATAGATAGATAGATAGATAGATAGATAGATAGATAGATAGATAGATAGATAGATAGATGGATAGAGAGGGGTGGGTTGGTTGACGGATTGATGGATAAATCTGTCTTTGGCCTCTCCCAATGAACACAAGTACCCATTTAACACCTAGCACAGCACAGTACTGTACTGTATGGGCTGCGATAATGCCATTAGTCTACTTGTACTGCTCTCTCAAATATTGTTGAAATTATCCAAGTATGAAGTACACACTTGTGTGTGGTGCAACCCTTTGATATTGTTTTTGATCTCACCTGGCATCTGGACAAATGAAGGAGGAGTGGTGGATCCTCCCTAGGAAAGAGAGAGAGAGAAGGACGATTTGAAATAAGGCACGCAACCTGGATCACACTGGAATGACACATACTGTATACTGTAAGTGGGAAGCATATTTTGTGGAGTGAGAGGATATTCCACAATTATATATTATTATTTCTCACACATAATCTGGATTCTGCAACATTTAAGAACGAGCTGTATAGCAATGCATTCAACCGTTTGTTTAAATTTGCCTTATACACTTGATAACAACTTGATTTTGATTTGATTTTATTTGTGTATGGACATGACAATGACATTGGACGAACCAGATGCAATGTTTTCAGTGTATTAGCATAAATGCAAGTTTACAACACCTGTCCACAGGAGGCTTTTTAAAAACAACAAAATAAACAAGTCAAAACAGAAACAAGATCAAATACTGATAAAAACTGACAATTAAAAGACTAAAAATGCAGTATACAAGTACGAGTACAGAGCAGCAATATAAGTCAAATATATATATATAGGATACGTAGAGTAAAACAAAGGCAGCATGATCAAACAATACACCAGTTGTAAATAATTTGTGTGAGCACTGTTGATTTGATTTGAGCCGTTGTTTAAGTTCTCTGTTAAAAGTGCTGCTATTAGTCTCTAGTTTTAGACTAGTGGGCAAGAGGTTCCACAGTTTTGCCCCCTTTGCAGAGAAAACAGACTGACCGAAAGATGTCTTGTGCATTGGAACAAGACAATCACCATTGATGGAGGCTTGTGTATTTGCCCGACGAGAGCTCTGACGTCTGATGGCCCATTCAGACAACAGTGGTGACACATGGTTATTTACACACTTGAAAAACAATTTAAGATTACTCAAATTAATAAAGTTATCAAAGGTGAAAAGGTTGTGTTTTTTTAGAATGCCACAGTGATGCCATCTCGTGGGTTTCCATGACTTTTATTGTCTGTTTGTATATTGAAAAGATAGGTTTTAATGTGGTAGAAGAATTTTGTGACCATGATGTGATACAGTATGACAAATGAGAAAAAATCATAGCGTGCATAAATAATTTGGCCGTTTGACATGACAAGTCCCCTCTTATAAAACGGAAACAGTTCAGATTTAGTTTGACCTTCTTTGCAACATACTTAACCTTTTTGATCTGTACCTCAAAAACATCGGTGATAGGTCTATTACGGATGGAGAAGCACATAGAGACGGTTTTCTTCACATTAATGGTCAACTGAGACAGCTCAAGCCATTTTGAAATGCTGAGTAATGCTTGTGTCAGGTGCTCACCTGCTAAGCTGGGTGTTTTACTGGACACATGGATAACTTGTTGCTTGTCTGTTTTTTCTGTGTGTGTAATGCACTTTCAGTTGGCAATCCCAATTTCGTTGTATAGGTGACTGTACAATGACAATAAAGACTATCTTATCTTATCTTATCTTATCTTAACAAAGCCAGGATTGTAAATGAACAGTTGGCTGGACAGTTACTGTTGAGCATACTGTATATGTATGTCATACCATTAATACACAGATTATAATTATATAAATTGGTATTGTATTTTTATGTTTACATATAAAGCTTCTGAAACTGTTGCTGTAATAAAACATAGAACTTGCTGTAGCATGTCTCCCATCCAAGTCTGGCTCTCCCCCTATCATTTTAATGTTGCCTCCATCCACAACAAGATTGTCTAATTTGAATGAATAGCAGTGTGCCATTGATATTATTGTGGAAATAAAGAAACAAAGTGGAACATGACAAATAGTCCTTTACAGGCTGGGCTACAGAGGTAGTTGTAGCAATCCACACGGGAAGCAACGGAAAAGCAACAACAAGGTATAACAGATCACAGGCCTTGGAATTAGCCCAATACCATAGAGGAAATGATATGAGAGACTAAAGTAATAGGCTATATTAATGTTACCTCAACACGACAACGTATCAACATCATAAAGCTATGTCAAAGTTATAGTTACTGATTTGTCTGATGTATTTAATATACAGTAACTGTATGTTAACCTGTATGTTAACACCATGCATTGCAGCGGTTGCAGTGGACATTTACAATATCAACTAACACATCGTTTTGGGGCTCCTATCTAGCCAGTAAAAAATAATTAATGTTTTTTAAATAATCTGAGGATCTAGTCTTTAAGGGAGTTACTGTTAACAAGATAAACACTATTACATTTTTATTTTAGAAGGAGGAAAACTTATCACTATGTGGCTAAATGAAATGCAAAAAACATTGAATCTTTGGTGAGTTGTGTCCTCTAAGGTTTTCATATATTTTGTTTTATGCTAACATGTAATATGAAAAAATTAGTTACCACAACTGTCAGATAAATGCAGTAGATTAAAATGTTCTGTATTCCCTCCTGAGATGTAGCAAAGATGTGTAAAGTACCAAAAAATAGAAGATGCTACAGGTATGCTACCTCAAAATTATACTTTAGCTGACTGACCTCGCTCTATACTTTTGAAAACGAATGCTCAAATTCACGTAATGTGACTAACCACTGGTCTTTGGAAGGGAATAACAAGGAAACTGTGCTTTAGTAGGCCACACATTTATCTCTTACTTTCCTATTTCCTGTTCCTCTCTGCATGACATCATCCCATATAGTGTGTGGGCTTGTTCCAGCTTTGATGATGTATGAGCTATTTAAACCCAACACTCCACATTTGCACACCCTCCACCATTTGATTACACAGGGATATTACAGTCGTTTTTAAAAGACATTTACAATAATTCAGCCTGACAACATAGTTTTTTAAATTCAGACTGCTCAATAGGAAGTAAAAGGTTAACTATTAAAAGTGAGATGACAACAACAACTATATATCACAGGTAAACACACAAGGCATTCTATTGCTACAATCAGAGAGGATGTGAAGGCACAGCCAAAAGGCACATGGGCATGTAGCGTGTGGCTCATCTGGAAGAGTGTCACATTTCCTTATCACTACAACATCGTGTTTCGGGAGAAAAATATCCTAAAGCACAATTCATGCTCTCATCTCTGCAAACCAGGTATACGAGTGCAATATTGTTCAAAACTGAATGAAGAAAAAAACATATTTTTATTAAAAGAAAAAATGTGAAAAACTTCAGTCAGTTGAAAACCTTAAATGTTTACAAAATTACTTGGAAATCGAAATTGAACAAATCGTAGCACCTCATATTAGAATTTCAAAATTATGCAGTTGGAAGTTGTTGAAAAATGCAGGCTGAAGCTGATGAATGAGCCTGGTTTCATATTTGAAATTGTTGTAAAGCTATACAAGCAGTATTAACAAGTTTATCTATCATTATGTTTTTCTGAGCTGCATTTTGTTTTATCTACTCATACTTGATGATGGGATTAATATTTCCTTTCAAATTTATTTTTTCACCATATAATGTTATTATTTTTGCAAGCAACAAAATCAATAATGTATGCATCTGTATGTCTGTGTCTATTGTAAAAACAGTTGGAGACGTTTGCAGACTCACAGAGATCACACACAGCAGAGGCACACACACACACACAAACACACACACACAGACAGACAGGAGGGTTCGACAGGATAGGCTCTCTGGTTTGCATATTGCTAACATGAAAGAGTTGATATCAAGCCCGCGTTGGCCGGGAGGCAAGCAAATTTTGAGGGCAGAATTTGAATGTGATTTGCCAGTGCCAAGACTTCCTCATGTGGCCCAGGTACGGCTCAGTGCATCTCTGAAGGCTGTGTATGGAAATCAGCTTGCCCCGGCTCGGGCTGTAGGGCAACGTGTGTGCGTGTGTGACATTATTTTACAGAAAAACATCCTTCCTATACAAAACATTCTTTATATTCTCATATTCTCACAGACTATGTTGTGTTGCCATCCACTTGTTGCCATTAAATGTTCTGAAGTTCCCCAAATACATTCATGCGAATAAAGCTGGTGAAAGTGCCTTTCCATCCAATGGCTTTCAAGCGGATAGAAACCTGTGCGTTAGGACTTCACATTGGCTACTGTTTTGCGCTAGAAATTGGTAAATGGAATAGATTTCAGTCATTTCAAGGTGTCACACTGAATCACACAACATTCAAGCAAATATGTGTGAACAAAATTTGTTAGCCAAAATGTATGTTGTATTGTCTACCAAGAACTGATTCATATTGCACAAGTTGTAATAGTGCTCGTCTGTTAGCTAATAGCCACATATCAAGCTATAATGAGACGACAACAACAATATCAAAACATTGCTATGATGCAGATAAACGTGAATGCCACTCGACAACAGTGGTGGACGGTTTTCATTTATTTATCAAATAACCTTTCCATCAGGTTTCACATAAGCCTTTTACTGATTAAGAGAAAATCCAATGAAAACAAATGTGCAAACTTTCTGTCGACATTCATGAAATTCAATCAAATTTTCCATAAAGTATTTTTCATTCCATATTACTAAATCCACACAAAAACTTGTAGATGGAAACATACTTTCTATCATATGTGCTGATATATATAAAATAAAGTCTTTTTCCATTGTCATATTCAGTTTCTTATGTCTTTTTTCTTGTAACCCAGCTGCATGTTTGGGCGACCTAACCTCAATAGGAGCGTTTTTCTAAATGATGTAAGTCTTTGTGTGTCTCTCTCCGTGTTCTAACATGAGCAGCCTGACTCTGTGGTCAGAGCTTTTGCTCTCCCACTCTCAATGGCCTTTTATTCCCAATGATAAAAGGCGCCATTAGCTAAAAAGAAGGCGTGGGACAGCTTTAGTAACTGTGTTTCTGTGCATGGCTACTTCATATGTCCTTTATAAACATACGAGTAAACATTGTATTGAAAAGGTGCTGAATTGCAGGTCGAATACCCACATATACAACCCAGGTGATGGGAATATGGCGTACAAATACAGCTCTCAATTTATATAGGAGAATTTCAAGTTACCTTATAATAAATTGGATGTTATATTGCCTTTGAATTTGACTAAATGTAAAGTTTTACAAACTATAAAGGGCAGCTAGAAGACAACGGTAAATGTTGAAACACAGTGTAACAGTAGATCAATAAATCAACTTTGAGTTTCTATATAAATACAATGTATTATTATTATTATTATTATTATTATTATTATTATTATTATTATTATTATTATTATTATTATTATTATTATTATTATTATTATTATTATTATTATTATTATTATCATTATTATTATTATTATTATTATTATTATTATTATTATTATTATTATTATCATCATCATCATCATCATCATCATCATCATCATTATTATTATTATTATTATTATTATTATTATTATTATTATTATTATTATTATTATTATTATTATTATTATTATTATTATTATTATTATTATTATTATTAAAATTAGAACAGTCATAATTACAGTGAACTGAGTATGTCATTGGAAATATGGTGGAGTAAGCGATTCTAGAGGATCTTTGTCGTCAAAATCAGTGAATATCTCCTCACGATCCGCCACCTGTCCGTACTGTGTGTGTGTGTGTGTGTGTGTGTGTGTGTGCTGAAAAAAAATCTGGTGTTAATACAGAGTCTAGGCTCTGTAAACGGGCATGGTGCTATCCAAGGTGGGCCCCTTTTCTTTACACACCAGTTTACAGAGCCTAGGCTCACACTTTCTTTTTCAGAGCACACAGACATCACGGATAGGTGGCAGATCATTCACTGATTTTGACAAGAAAGTGCTGACAAAATCTTGCTTTAATGTTGGGGTTCTTTGTCGCTTTAAGAGTGGTAGTTTGACATTCAAATTACAGTATAGGTGCAAATTCAACTTGTGTCTTTCCTTCTGCATCATTAAGAGAAGCATTCAGCATTTGGACTTGTGGTTACAGCCGTTAGAGAGCTTGTTAAAAGCAGGAGTGGGCCCTATGAACTGTTGGTAATGTCTCTGTGGACTCTTGTCTCCTCAGTAAACTGCTGTCTCCATATGCATTAAAGTCTGGATTATGTTGTCTGCTTTTACATCAATCATGTCTGGCTTAATTAGATATTGTATTGTTGAACATTTGAGTAAACAGATGACAAAAAAAAAAAAGAAAAAAAATGTTGTGTGATTTTATTAATTGCTTAGATGTTCTGGAAGCAGATTAAACAGTGAAACAAAACTAATAAGTACAAGTTATTCTTTGCCTGTATCAAAAACATGCAGTTTTCATAATTACTCTCTACTGTACGTGGGACCAAGGATACTTTCACACAGGGCAGCTTTGTCACTCACATGATGTTTTTTTTGTTTATTGTACAGAAGTAATATAATTTATGTAATTGTAGTGTTTGGGTAAATACAAATAAAGTTAAATAACCCATATCAGGCTTTGAATGCACATGCTACTTGTAATGCCTTGTTTCCACCAAGTAGAGCGGGTCGGAGCAGATCAAAGCGGGACAGCTCACTTTTAAGAATCTGGAGTTTCCACCGCCGACCCTACCCTTACTGGTAGGGCGGGGTTTAGGCTGGACGGCGATAGCCGCCGCCAGAATGTTGGTCAAAGTATCAGGCTGTGGAACAACTGTGGTCAAGCCAGCGGTCTCTCGTTTTTGCTTGGCAAAACTGGCCGCTTATATATTTATTCCCTCCATGTTGTGAGCTTATTATGCCGGTAAATTTATGCACAGAGACGGCTCTGTGCAAGCCGACAGAGACAGTAAGCGAACAGCGCTGGCCGTGGCACCTACATGCTAACAATGGTGACATCATAGCAGCGGGACACAGTGTGGCCTTTATGGGTCCGTGAGTGTAGCCCACTGATTTATTTAATGAAGAGGAAAAACACCACACAAAAAACAGAGTGCTGTGCATAATTTTTTCGCTAAACACAAGACTCTCTTCACTCTTCCTGAGATGAATACCATGGTGAATACACACAGCAATTTAATGCAGAAATTATTCTTTCTAACAATCAACGGACGGCAGTGTGTAGCTCCACCTTTTCGTCACTCTTTCAGACGCCTGGTACCCCAACGGAGGAGTACCGAAAATAGGAGCGGCTTAGTGCGGTAAGGCGTGTTTATTTCTAGACCCTTCCCAACTTTTGGCAAATAAAAAGCCAAAATAAGCGGACTGAGCCGCTCCGGACCGACCCGCTCTGCTCGGTGGAAACGAGGCATGAGCAGCTCCCATTTACAGGACTCCTCTGTTGGGGTACCAGCCGCCTGAAAGGGTGCCGAAAAGTTCAAGAGTACCTATTTGCAGACCCATGGGGAAAGTGGAGCTCCACCGGAAGCCACGCCCCAAACTCATTTCATCGGTCAGAATTGTAACCTACTCTGAATTTGTTTTCTTCTTTTTGTTTTACTGCCGGAGTTCACCTAGCGGTGAATAATAATACACAGTTTCCACCAGTTATGATGCTAGTACACAGTAAAATACGTCAGTTTGTTAAGGGTCCCAAGTCGCCAGAACGGTGGTAAAATGTAGATGTTGAGGTAGAAGATGAATGAAGCAACGAAGCTTTGTGTACATCTTCTAAAATCCGTCTCTTTAATTCACAATTATCACACTAGGTCAATCACATACAAATATAAACTCTTACAAATAAAACACAAAAAGTGCCACCACATTAAAATAAACAGCTCATTTTAAAAAGCGGGGTGAAAGGCATTAACGTCTGGCACATAAGGTGACAGTTTCCATTCTAGATCCTGATTGATTTATTACCATATCCCTTGTCCTCTAGTGATCACAGTTTTAATTATTATATAATAGCTATTGAACGATCGATGCTCGTCTGTGACTTTGTGATCACGCAAATGAACGTAACAATCGTGTGCAGCCGCAGAATTACATTTCAACCAGACATAAATAGCCTATGTTCATATTAGGCTATTTAACGAGGCTCGTCTGTGACTTTGTGATCACGCAAGTAACGATCGCGTGCAGCCGCAGAATGAGATAGGCTACATACAATACAATAGGTGTATTAATCCGAACACAGTTAGCATTAGCCTGCACTGCTGCAACAAGGCTCCAACTGACACTACGTAAAGGCTATTTACAGCTTCGTTTAAGAGGAAAAGACAAGCATTTGTTTCCAGGACTTCTAAGATAAAAGTTAAACTTTTTGTGTTTCATTTATAAGAGTTGATATTTGTATGTGATTGACCTACTTGTGATAATTGTGAATTAAAGAGACGGATTTCGGAAGATGTACCCAAAGCTTCGTTGCTTCATTCATCTTCTACCTCAACATCTACTTTTTACCACCGTCCTGGCCATTGGGACCCTTAACAAACTGACGTATTTTACTGTGTACTAGCACCATAGCCGGTGGAAACTGTGTATTATTATTCACCGCTAGGTGAACTCCGGCAGTAAAACAAAAAGAAGACAACAAATTCAGAGTAGGTTACAATTCTGACCAATGAAATGAGTTTGGGGCATGGCTTCCGGTGGAGCTCCACTTTCCCCATGGGTCTGCAAATAGGTGCCTCTCGAAAAGTTGTTCCATGGCCCGATATTCTGGCGGTGGCTATCACCGTCCAGCCTTAAACCACCCTACCACAAGGGTAAGGTCGGCGTTGGAAACACCACCAGATTTAGTGTAAGCGAGCTGTCCCACCGACCCCGCTCTGCTCAGTGGAAACAAGACAATACATTGGTTGTTGCTTTTGGTCTGGTCAATAACAATTTGATGACCATTCCAATAATAGAGAACTCTGCCTAAAGAATCCTTTCAGGTACAGTTTGTAACAAATAATGTAGCTGAACTCCGTAACGTGTTAAATTGCCAAATCTACATGGTATAATAACACTGACTGACTTGCTATAGCTCAAAGTTGCCAGTTAGTCACCTGCACCTTGAAACTGTGAAGCATTTGTTTTGCTTTGCCAACTGAAGCTAATCTCAACCACATGTATATTTATTTTTTCTTTCTTTCATCTATAGCCACAAAGTTTGTATTTATTATTAAACTTAAATTGCACAGCCAAACAGTACTGTTGTTTTATTACTCGTGACTCATTACTGTCTCATCCCTTATATCCCAGAGCCCATTGGTTGAGATATTTTTGGCAACTACAAGTAAAAAAAAAACTCTTAAGTAAAGGGTCAACGCTGGCAATTGTCATACATGTGCATTAATTGATATATATGCATGGGTTTAGTTCAGACAAGAACCACATTTGCCTGTTAAACTTCAAGTGTTGCACTGGAGATGGAAGATTATTTTCTGATCTTTAAAATCCCTTCTCTTTTGTCTGTGGTCACGCTAGTCATTAGCGAAGCAGCCTTGCATATCTATAGAGTGGACATGCCGATGCTAAAACAGAAAAGCAAACAGTGAACGCTGCCTGCCAGTCCTGTAAAAATATCCTTTTGACAGGCGGTTTGTGGACAAAATGCAAAGCCTTGGTCTTGCTCATGCATGCAGACGTCTGATTTTACTCTGACTGCGTGTGTGTGTTTTTGTGTGTGTGAGAGAGTGTGTGTGTGTGTGAGAGAGAGAGTGAGTGTTTCTGAGACAACAATAGGAAGGCTTGTCTGCGGCCCTGTACACAGCAGGAGGACAATGACTGGCTGGCAGGTGTGCGTGGATTTCAAACTTTGCATAGGCGTCCTCCTCCATTTGCCCCCTTGTCTAGTCTCCCCTGTCCACCCTAATGAATGAATTTAAAGTATGAATAGAGAATATACCAGCACAGAATAATTAAAGGGTCTATATAAAGTATGTGTGAGTGAGGCTTGATTTTTTTGGGAGATGGTGGCCATCACCAGTGCGAGCATTGTGTCAGTGTTCCTTTGTGAGGTCAGAATGGGTCTATTTGTGGCTTTGTGTCCATGTCTGTCTCTCTCTCCAAACACACACACACACACACACACACACACACACACACGGGTACACACACACACGGGTACACACACACGGGTACACACACACACACATACATAGGTACACACACACACGCAAACACACACACACACCATTTACAGATTGACTTTTCAAGCGCTGTCAATGGATCAATCATGGATCGTTGCTTCACAAAAAAGCAAGCCAAAATGTAAACAAGGAGAGGAGTTTTTTTTCCGACCTCTTAATTGTTGTAGCACCAACAGTATGTCAACTGTGGCTGCTGTTGTTTGCTTTGGGAGAAAAATGAAGTGGGGACAGACAGGGACGGCGGACACAAAAGAAAAATGTGGTTTAAGAGAGAGAGGTTTAGGCTTACACTGTATCTGGGCCCACTTGTCTGTCGCGATCGCTTCTCCGCCAGCAGGTCTTTGACAGTGTGCTTGACTCGAACACCTTGGTACACTCTCTTTGCATATTCTAAACAGAGCAAGCAGGGGGGGGAAGAGTTAGGGAATCTGCATTTATGGAACATTTTAATACAAATCAGGGAAATGGTTTGACTAGTAGATTGGTTAACACAACCTCATACAAATATTTTATCCATCCCCCACAAATGTGTTGTTCATTTGAATGTTGTAACAGTTTCATTCATATAGGCCATTGACTTTGGGATTGTGTGTGTAAATGTCATGGAAATTGCCTTTGGTCTGGTCAATGCAAATGGACCTGCTAAAAAATAAGGTAATTTGCTGCAAACCCACGCACCCGAAACTTCACAATAAAAGGACGACTGGAGGTTTTGAAAAAAAAAGAGAGAAGAAATTTAAAAATATTACAAAATAATCATATACGGTTAAATCTCACATGTGTGCTGGTGTGATTTGGGGACATTCCTGGTTAGCAGAAGCATAAACTCAATGAAAATGCAAACTTTATTATGCAAACGGAACTAGCATGCAAAAAACGTTATGTAAAAAAGATCCAAGCTTTTTGAATGGATATTTTAGATAAGCCCCATCCTCACCCCCCATTCTTGAAAATCGGAAATGTTCTTTTGACTTTGCACTTTGCGTTGCTAAAAGGGCTTGATATTTAAACTATATTTCAAATATCATAGCACTAATTTTAGTGAACTATGGAAAACACATGTGCTGATATATTTCTGTTTCCTTACTACATTTGTCATATCATATCATATTTGATATCACACATATTGCTGATTCCTAATTGACTCTTGATAGATTTAGTAAGCACACCACTAAATATAGCCAGGATACAAATGACATTGCAACACACACATAGAAAACATATCCTACTAAATTCCCATGCCATCTCCAAAATAAAAGCACTTCCTCAGATTAAACAAATGAAAAAACCGTCATATGTTAAAAACGGTGGAACAATTCTAATTTTGCTGCAGAATTCTATTTGACATTGCATGGAAATCCTTTAAATCATGTATAACAATAGTAATGACAGCAGCTTGCCTGTATATGAATGAATGTGTCTTACCTGAGTCCATGATGCTGGTGAGCGGTCTAACACACATAAAAGACGTGCACACAACCCCACACACGTACACACACGTACACACACGTCAGCCTTCTCTGTTCTCCCTTGCTCTGCTTGTATTTGCCTACAGTAGCTAAATCCCAGTGTGCAGGACCATACTGAGTGGTGTGCCACAGTGGCTAGCTTTAACTAGGTTGTCAGGAGGGCAGGGACACATGGGAACATGCCACCTCACACACTGCAAGTCATGAAGGAGGCAGCTTTTTTCAAAATGACCTTTATCTATTTGTTTAAATGCAAATGTTTGGTAGGGACGTTTTTTAGACTATTTGCATCTGCAGTCAAGATTAGGGCTTGGAAGCAGGTTGTGAGCCAGAGAGAGAGAGGCAGCGTGTGACTCCTACCTGAGCTCTCTCGCCCATCATCCCAAAATTCTAAAGGATAAAATGTTGCTTAAGCATTTTGATTTGTAGCTGCAGGGGTTTTTGTTACAGCTGGTTTGTGGGTACAGTCTGTTTTTCAGTTTCAGTTTGGGCATCGGCCAAACCAGACCAAAAGGGGCTGAAACACCAAATGACAAGTTGTCTTCTTGACTTGGCATGATATTTTATTGCGACTTAATCCACCATTTACGCACACTAAGAAGATTGATGAAAAGCTCATGAGTTATTTTCAAATTTCTTCAAATTATAATGATTTATTGGGGGAAACCAGGCAACTCCCTGTTAAATCAGACATATAGCCATAATAGAATGATCCTTGTTTCATAACTACATTTTGTGACTATTTGTCTGCGAGATGGGTAGTCGAATCAGGCTCCTTCCATCAAATCTTCAAATATTCGGGGTCATACCTTTTATATATGTGCATATAAAATAAAACACTATATTTATTAATTTGTTTACTTAATTATGTTTATATTATTTTAACATAAAAGCAAACTTCTTAGATTGCTGTTAGGAAGACTTTGAGCAAACTTAACACAAATGAGTCCCATGAGGTATGTTTATTTGCTTAACAATTTTTGCCTGGTGATAATAAAGCAACCCCACAGTATTTGGCCTTTCTGTTTTGACTTCCTGTAGTTTAAGTTAAATAGCGTCAAAGGAACATTTACATGACTTTCTGTGTGATGGTGGTGACATGATAAAGGACTACAGCCTGGTTACACTTTG
Source organism: Hyperoplus lanceolatus (assembly GCA_026929865.2). NCBI lineage: Eukaryota > Metazoa > Chordata > Actinopteri > Uranoscopiformes > Ammodytidae > Hyperoplus > Hyperoplus lanceolatus. The sequence goes on from CM049398.1 coordinate 28,139,697, forward strand.
ACACACATTATTTCATGATGACAGGGGCACCAATGTGATAAAGTGGCTAAACAGTGCCACTATATATGCCTACTTGGATTTGCATGCAGTTTGGTGCGATACTTTTGAACAGAGATCTTAACACTGTTACAAATGTCACTAAGCTCATGCATGCTAAGTACACTCCCAGTTAAAAGCCTGCAAATGTTGCCTGTAGACATACAGTCAATGGATAAATGAGACAGTGATGTTGAAAAGTTCAACAAGAATGCATTGAAATCATTTACTAGAATTGCAGAACAGCCACACTTAGTTTGGATACACAATGGACAGCAAATTATACATATTACTCTATTTTGATGACATTGGGCTTCCTTACACATATGACAGACTTATTCCCAGTATGTTGGCATCTGATGCCAGCGCACCAAAACACAAAGAACGGCAAGTGGTGACATATTGTCCTTTTGTACAAATACACTGAGGACATTTCAGGCTTAAACAATTGAATGTTAAACCAAAGCTGCGTTGCTACCATCCCAGTTTTGTGGTAGAACCTGTGCATTCACAGGTAAATAATAATGAGCAAACATTAAATAAAGCCAGCTTATATCTTTCTTTTGTATTTGACTAAGTGGCTGTGACACAAGAGGCAAAAGCACAAAGAAACAAGTCTTTTGTTGTCGTCAAAAGAGTCAGAATTGAGTATATTGAGTAAAATGAATTGGGCAAATTAAAAAAGTTGAATCAGCTACTGTGAGACCCCCAGTGCTGTGTAAATGTTTACAGACATAGACCATAGATTTAATGCCTTCATATGGTCAGTTGATTTTCTTTTTGATGTTTTTAAAACTGTACAGGAAATCCTAATTGCGGTCCGCTGTGACGGTTTTTTTGTCCGGCACCTGACTTGCTTGGAATAGATCCGTGCAATAAAACAATATGGTTTCAATACAAAAGATAAGCATGCAAAGTTTAGAATTTTAAAGCCCAAACCTACGCATAATGCAAGAATAACTCCATCACAGCTCAGTGTGTTTGAATAACATAAGGGCTTGATATTTATTTTAAGAAATACAGCCGCCGCACCAGTGGCAGCCGGTTGCAGTATTTTTTATTATTTTCTTGTGTTAACATTTTTCAGTCATAATACTGTATGTGGAGGATTTTTCATGCTGCTGCTGCATTTTCCTGACCTTGACAACAGCAAGCTGAGGTACCGTTTGCAAGGGACCCACTAATTGTTCTCTCCAAATCGTATCTACTCCCCCGAATGAGAACCCAAATCCACAAAGAATTAGTTGAGGTTGTAGAGGAGGGTCCTTCTCTGAGTGGCTATGAACAATGCTCATTGGAATGCACAAATCAAAGAGACAAAGAGGAATTTTTAAAGCTATCGTTCGTAACTTATGTTGCCCCCATTAGGAATTATAAGTCATTACAAAAACACTGTATGCACATTTACATGAGGTATAAGCCTTCAGTGATTGCACATAGATTTTAGACCTTCTGCTGTACATCCAGGTTTTTTCTTAGCAGTGGAATCAACAACTGAAATCTTTCTTGGGCGCTTCTTTGGATTATTCTGAGCTCCTGCGCCAGTGTAGGGGGGGCAACACCAGTTTGTAAATGCTGCCATACTGAGAAATGCAGAGAGAGAGAGAGTTTTGTGGAGCTGACAGGCTTTATCAACTTTGTGTCAACTCGTCTGGCGACGGCTTGAATATAACCAACTTTCATTTATATGAAGAAGTTATCCACTATAGCTTTAAATGTTAATGAAATAGTAAACATTTTCCTGTGATGATTTTCCATAAATTAGCCATAACAACAGATTTTAACTTAGCTATAATTAATTTGCATACATAGAGTAACATTTTGCCTTACAATGCAAAATTTTACTTTAATCTTCTTATATTGATCTAGTATAGCAGTAATGCTAATACTGACATGAGAAAAACCAGAATTTAACCAGAACTTTATTTACATTTTAGAATGGGGAAATTTAGGGGAATTTCACAGGAATACCCAACACAGTGACTGCACTGTCTTTCCAAAAGACAGCGCCCCTTTGAGTGATGCCTGCTGTGAATTGAGAGAGCCGACTTCCTTGTCAATAGCAGTATTGTGGCTCATTGCACTTTTTGTAACCAGGTGATTTTTTTTTTATCAGTTAATGACTCAGAGATAAGAGAGATGCACAGCTCTGCAACTGACACCTGGGACAGAAGAGGAAGAAAGATACCTAGCTATGCCAGGGGAATCATGCCATTCCAACACAAGCCTTATTTGACATAATATGTCACATTTCTTTGTATTTGCTTTACTTTTTTATACTCTTCACACAGCTCCCTTTGCCAAAATGGATCTCAGCACAACAGTTCATCTCACATCCAAAATGCAATAATGCAACCAACGCACAGGCAGGCACGCACGCACGCACACACACACACACACACGCACACACACACACACACACACACACACACACACACACACACACACACACAACACACACAAACGCACACACACACACACACACACACACACACACACACACACACACACACACACAGTCGTGTTTTCATCACCCCCGAGGACATTACATAGAATTACATTCATTTCCTGGAGACTAACCCTTACCATTACCGCTACTTGCTTTACCCTTACCCTTACCCTTACCCTTACCCTTACCCTTACCCTTACCCTTACCCTTACCCTTACCCTTACCCTTACCCTTACCCTTAACCTTACTCTTACCCTTACCCTAACCTTAACCTTAACCTTAACCTTAACCTTAACCCTAACCTAAGTCTACCCTTACCTTAAAACAAGTCTTCGCCCTAAAATGTAATTATTAACATTATTCCGACTTCCTTTTGGGGAAGAAATGGAAGTCCCACTCCCCACAATATCACTGTGTAAAAACAAAAAGAAAAAAGAAATATGTCCCCCACACACACACACACACACACACACACAACACAACACAACTTGTGTGCCCAAACACTCTTGAATGAAAGATTTTTCATTATATTTTGCCATTACACTGTTCTCTTTGTGAAATTATCTTTTATTTATTTAGCATAAAACAAGATTTCCTTAGCCTGCAACAAAAACTATTTGCTTCTTTATTTCATAGGTTGAGCTTAACAATGTATGACACAGCAATCAATCTGAAATGCTGGAATATGCTTCAGTACACTTTATTATTTATTTGGCCAGTATTGCAGAGTAATAGCAGGAGCACTAAATTAAAATAAAGATATCCACTAATGCAATAGGGAACTGCACATATTCACTATACATGCATGTACAGAAGAGTTAAACATATATATAAAAATACAGTAATGTTTCTGTACCCTTTCTTCATCGTTGGGCTTTATCAAGTTGGCATCCATGTGTAACACCTCCAGTCCTCTGTTGCCGGCACAACATATTCTCAATCTTGTTCCCAATCAAAATCAATCTATTTTTGCTATGTCGTGCAAGCCAGTGTTAGCTATAAATAAAAAGGGGATGTGAAGAGAGTAGGAAAAACAGCGGTGATGTAGGCCTGTCTGAATTAATGGTTTTGGGATTTGGATTTGCATATGGAACCTTTTCAAACTCAAAATCAGTGACTTTGGACTGATGACAACACTACTGCTGAAATTTGCCACAATATTTATTTTCCCATGGGGGAATAGTACAATAGGAGTGATGTGGAAATATACAGTAAAGGGACGATACAAAGGAGTACACAGACCACTTCAAATATTAACATTTTATTTCCAGTCCTGAGTTTCAGCACTACAACACCACAAGAACCACACTGCACCATTTGAAGAATGCCTTTTTTCGTTTCGCGAATGGGAGCACAGTATATGTAGATGTTTTTGTCACCTCTTCACAAAACTGCACTTTTTTGCCTGAAAGCATCAAAACAATCAAAAAGACATACAGTAAGTTGAAAAATAATAACAGTTAGGAGCTGAAACTTGAATTGCACATCACATTAAGGGTACATGACAGCATGGCAGAAAATCATTGCATCCAAAGTTGAATGCTTGAAGTCAAATTTCACACAGTATTTCAAGATCCAAATATGCACATTTGCATCGAAACAGTAGCCTGAAAATCTATAGACCAACATCTAGGATGATGTAGGGTTTGATTTGTAGGTCCGACTATGCTCCAACGGATCGTGTCCAGACCAATAGGCTGAGCAAATTCAAATTTGCCAGCGGCTGGTCTGGAAATCCAGGCTAACTGGAAATCCAGACTGGATTTTAAACTGGTGAAAAAGGCTGATACAAGCCATGACATTAGGAGTGTATTGTGTTCATCTAATATTGGCGGATGACTATTTGGGCTGGATTATGCCATAATTGTAAGTTATAGGGCTAATGAACATAAAGCTCCAGTTGTTTAAGTATTTTACTAAAGCACTGCATGTACAGAATTGATGTATGCGATCATGCCACGTTTTATGATATTGTAACAATAGTTTCTTACTGAGCTCTTCACTGTATCATCAACAATGCAAAAGAAATTGCCAATGAGTATTTTAACATGGAAAGTCTGCATTAAAACTGTGTGCAGTTAATAGTTGAGAAATAAAAAGGATGTACACAATTTCCAGTACCGAGTACAAGTGCAGGATGGACAACACATGGCAGTAGAAAACAGAATATGAATTGTTATGTATACACATGTATAATTATGAATGAGGATACATGAATAAAACAGTAAATAACAACATATAACAACACAAATATGAATGTAACAGTGTGGTATAAATATAACCAGATTAATATGAACATGAGCATAGTAAAAGTATGAACATGGTTATAATCATGTTGAAGACATGGCTAATTATATCTCATTTAGAAAACAAGGTCCTCTCTCGAATAATGACTTGAATTATCCATTAAATTATCCATTGAAATGTGTGTTTGTATACTGACCCCCAGTGGAATCCCCAGGTCATGACAGCTGACACACTGTGCTGTGTGTCCACTAGAAGGCAGTCAGACACAACTCAACACAGTACAGGTAAAAGGGACGGGTTGAAAATACAAGTAGACACAGGAAAAACATATAAAAACAATAACAGGAAAGTCTATAAAAATGCAATGATAGACATCCGTGGGTGTGTGCCGTAATAAACACACAACGTAGATCACACCGAGATTGACACACTGAAAAAGACATTCTCTCTGTCATCCGGGCTTGTTCAAACAGCTTCTTTTTTTTGCTTATCTTGCTGCAACTGCTGAGTCATGATTGATCACAGGCTTGGGTCTGATCTCACGTCATTCATTTATACCTCCAACACACTCACTGTCAACAAAGAACAGACTGTGCTGCTTAGGTCAGGCTGATACAGTATATCAGGTTGAGCGTTTTATTGGAAACTGGATCCAAGCCAGTCACTCACTGTCTACGGATATAACTTTTCCCTAACACTGCTGCTACTGCTGGCATTATCATAATATTCCTACTTGCCTCTCTGCTCCTAGCATTCACACCAAACAGGGTCATGATGATCTGACGATGGTCCACCAGTGATGCAATTTCAGGAGAGGGTGGATTTGTTTTACATTTGCGCAGCATGTTGCTTTTAAGGTATAGCTTTCTAACTTCAAACAGTGTTCCAGGGATCCAATTTTCCTGTGAAAGTTGTTTTTTTCATTCATGAGAATATACCTTGGAATATGTTCACTTATCTGACTCACCCAAAGTTGCATAGTGCACCTTTAAACAAACCACTGACTTCAACGTGGTTGAAAAGTAACAAAGGGCATTTCACTCAATAACTTTTTCTTAAGAATAGTTATGGGGCTGGTTTCACAGACATGGATTAAGCCTAGTTCTGGACTAAATTGTACTTTCAATGGACAATCTCCATTCAAAATTCCATTTAGTCCAGGACTAGGCTTAATCCATGTCTGTGAAACTGGCCCATAATGTATTTGTACTGCACCGTAGACCCAGCAGTTAACTGATTTTTTTGTGGCCACTTGGGGGCATTGTTTATTCACACATGATCAGGCAGCGGTCACAGAGCAACATCAGCAATGAATTGGAGTTTAAAAATCTCTCTCCTTTTTAGTGCTGTATTTGGTCTCTACCAACTCCTCAGGGAAATTATCTAATTCTTTAACTGCTAAATCTTCCTCTTTGTTCACCAGCTAGTTGTTTGTCTGCCATTTTGGTTTCAGTCGTATCTGCTTTAAAGGTGCTGTCAGTCAGCAGTGCTTGATTTAAAAATCACTTATTGTCAATCATCTCATCACAATCCTATATATAGTGTGTGGTGTGCTGCAAAACATCTGCTGTGAATTCACAGATTAGGCCTGTAAACTTTATTAACCTTGTAAATCAAATATGATGAACAGATTTTCTCTTTGGAATGTGTAGTGTTTGTTGTGTTCATGACCGCCTCATGAATGCAAGTTCAATAACTACAACTGTTTTGCTCTCCACCAACTCAATATGCCGCACTTTGTTCACCGGATAGCTGCCATATTTGTCTTTATAAAATCAGTTTATTTGTATAGCCCAAAATCACAAACACATTTGTCTCAGTGGGCTTTACATTTCATACAATATGATATATGATACAATATGACACCCTGCCCTTACACCCTTAGCTCGGCTGAGAAAAAACTCCCAGTAAAAAACCCTTTACCGGGAATAAAAAAAATTGAAGAAATCTCAGGGAGAGTCGACAGAGTAAGGGATCCCTCTCCCAGGACGGACATGCTGCAATAGATGTCATAAGTAGAGAAATCACGAAGGAATTTGATCATTGACCAGGTGATTACATGGTAATACTAAGTAAAGTGCGAATAGTGTGGATGCAGGAAGACTTCAGATGCTGCCAGAGGATCCACACCGTCACGTCTCCACCAGGGAAAACTAAGGTTTCCATCGCCGGGATCCCACGTCTCCAGGTGTCATCCTTAACCACTGCAACATCTTTCGCGTTGATGGTCCATTTTCTCAGATGGTACTGGAGGGGGGACCATATCCACACCGTCTCGTCACGACCAGGGAAAACTGGAAGAGGACAGACAAGCAACCAGTGAGCAAAGCAAAATGAATTTAAAGATTGAACAAGCAAGCAAGTAGAAAGAGTACTATCCTGATGGACGATGAGTCAGTGCTGATGTGAGGCAATAGCAGGCGGGGAGCATCCGTTCCTAGGACAGCTGATTCCGCACAGAACTCGGAGTCAGTCGAGTAGCATGAAGAGTGTTTGGTAGACAGAGGGAGAGAACCCCCGGGGCAACGCTCAGCCAATCATGGAAGATAGACAGCGGAGAACAAATGTCAGAGAAATGATATCAGTTATGCAATTAGCGTCGGCAAGACAATTTTTCAGTGGGAGGACAACCGGTACTCAGGCCCAGACAAACCGAGACCGAGGCAGCTCCTCAGGCTGTTAATAATAACGCTATAACAATGGTAAACAATATGAAAACAATTATGAAAAAATAGTGGAATGTTAAAATCTTTTCTCTGGAAACATCTGCCTACTGTGGCCAAACATATGTTGTTTGGTTGGTGAGATATTAAAGTTGCAGGCAGGAAAAGCAAAGCATTGTCACTATGTGGTACACTCTTGCACATACTGTTACATGTGATCATTTGTTATAGACAATATTTATTATTCAGTTATATTTTGAACCCATCCAATGTGGAATAGATTATTTCAAAAATCCTTATCACTGGAATCACAGATCGTCCACATTCTTTAGTACTTTATTAGAAGGATACACTCTTAAGCGACCTGTTACATAAGAAGTTGTTGAGTTGATGATGAGAAACAACAGTCCTGACTTCTCTCTCCAAAACTTTCTTTCTAGAAATAAAATGTACCATCGCCCTGTTGTGCAACCTTGTCGGTTTAATCGTGTTTCAATTTAAAACCAATCCTAATGAACTAACTAATAAAACTAAAGTGTTTTTCTGGGCAGCATATGAGGGCAACAATCAAGATCTAGACTTGTCCATCATGGGGTCTGTCAGTTTGATGTGTGTCTGTTTGGAGGGAGTCAAGCCATGTTGCAGATATCATGTCATTTACAGCTGTGTCAGTCATATTTCTTACAAAACCAGAAAAACCTTGTAAAACGTACAACTCATATTGGATTTTCAGCTTCTTAAAAAAAAAAAAAAAAAAAAGAAAATCCCCAAACTGTTATTTTCCTCAAGTCACCATCCGGAATAACATGTCTCTTATCAGGGGACACGGTCTTGGAGCGCAGAGTGGAACTTTCCAGAAGACGGAGGAGGAGGAAGCTGTGTTGGAGAAGGAATCTTCCCTGGGTTCATGTGCGTATCATGCACATATAGGGATCATTCTCATAAAAAATAAATAAAAAAAACTCAATTCCGTCTTATAAAGTTGTGGTATGTCTCTGAGCCCTGCCAGGCAACTTTGCGCTTTTCTTGGAAAATATAGTGCTTCGTCACACTCGAGAGAAATACTTTAAATTCTTCAGAGAGGTCTGGAAGATGTGTTTTGCTGAGTGGGGTAATATAAATGTTTATTCAAGCCGCTGCCTGCACACATCTTCACATCACAATTGGCACGGGGAGGACACCTCAAATGAATATGTCCGTCTGAGAAATACATCATACTACATCATATTCAATCCGCACATCATATCTCATTATGATTTGTTTTTTTAAATCGCTGGCATAAGTGGCCAGTCGCACCAAATATGGGTAAAACTGGTAAAAAAAATAAGAATCCAACCAGTCAATCGTATCACAAATACACTCATATTCGGCCAATGATCTACCACAGGCAGGAATGAGCAAACTGAGGACACACTCAATCAATAACACATTGTCGCATTGCAGTAAAATGTAAATATACTCATGAAACAAAGCCAATGACTGCTAGTCAAATAGAGACAAAAAAAAACGGTTCACTCCTACATTAAAAGTAGTGATATATTACATTACTCAACTCTTGGACAAGCCCGTGGAAACATATGAAGTTGATGGGAATCTAATCCTTTTTACTTTAGCACTTTATAAACAGATTCTCTTTTTCTAAAAGTGCAGTGAGTGAGAGTGAGCAGGAAACATTATTATTTAAGCAGAGACCTCACTGGATGAACAAAGAGATGGAAATATGAGGTAAAGCAGACCGGTGCGGTTATACTGACAATACTGATAATGCACAGTCACCGTCAAACGAAGTGACATTATATGATGAAGACACACATGAAGGTTAGGTAGCCCCCACCCACCCTCACTGTAAGATACTATCTCCCTTCATGGTGAATTTATGTGCAGGCAAATAATGCAAACCAAGTAATTTGAACTATGTCTGAACAGAGGTCCAATTAGGTCAAACGTTCTGTGCTCCAAGTTTTCTTTATGCAACAAACAAAACAATTAGAAGAAATTGCACAATTATTTTATTGGGAAAGGAAACGTCTGGAGCACAACATAGACAAACTCAATTTCATTCAGTCTAATATGATACACCTTTGCAGCAGTGTTTCATTAAAATCAAATAATGGCGTATGGTTTTCCCAGACAAAACAAATGTTAGGCCTGGGGCGGCATGCTTTCCCTGAAAATTTAATTGTCAGATTGTCTTTTTGGAAAGGTTTCAGTACCTGAGTTTGATGTGTACTGAAAACCCAAAAGCTAAGGTCAAAACCTGCAAACGCAGAACTTTTTTAAAATGAATTTCTTCCTAGAGTAACTCTTATGTTCTCTCTGGAAATAATTAAATTGTAATCCAGTCCACATTTAGGATGACTCTAAATCATGACTATTACATTTAATTTGTGTAAATTATCAGAGTCAATTGCACTTCCGGCTTGCCGAGGGTTAAGAGCTATTTACCGTGAGCAGCGGAGAACTCAGATTCACAGCCTTAAAAATCTCTGAAAATCTTTGGAGATGTAAAAAAGGAAAAAACATTGATAAGGGAAAGGAGGAAGACAAAGATTATGCGGAAGAATTGAAAAAACAGTTGGCAGACTTGATGGAGAAATGAAAAGTGAGAGGGAGACGGAGCGAGCACTGCTGAAAGCTGAGTGGTGGGATTATGGACGAATGGATTGGGCGTTTTGATGCAAAAATTAAAGAAAAAATTGCAGTGGTCTGAAGCCAATGTTGATCGAATTGAAGGAACTTCAAGCCGTGAATGTGAAGAAAGATCAGCTCTTGAAAGAGCTTGGAGATAAAATTGATGACCAAGATCAACAAGCAAAAAACAGAGATGTGATAATAACTGGTTTGGACATTAAACCAAGGTCGTATGTAGCTGCGTGAGTGGAGAAGAAGAGGGCGATACAAGGAATGTGTCGGTGGATAACCAGGTTGAAAGGTTCCTGAGAAGCAAAGGCATTAGTCTGGATCTGGAGAACGTGGAGTCTTGTTTTCTTCTCCCGAAGGGAAAATTGGCCAAAAAGCGTGTGTTATTCTGAAATTTGTGAGTAGAAAGCAAAGATAAATTTGCTCAGTCAAGGCAAGAAGCTTAAAGGCGAACAAATTGGAATGAGTGAAAACTTAACCAAGAGAAATGCTAATCTGGCCTACCAAGCCAGAGGGTTAAAAAATGTGGACGGGTCCAACAAACATGGACAAGAGATGGAAGAATCTTCATCAAAATGAATGGAGCTACACCCAAGAAGCTGAAATTGTGCAAATCAGAACGGAGGAGGATCTGGTTCAATTCCGGAGGGAAGAGGACCTGATCAACCCAAGCAGCAAGAATGAGCAACATACCTGATGGGATAAATTATCATGAAAGTCTGGAGTTATTAGCTAATCTTTACGAGGAACCTAGATTATCAGACCCAAATGACATTAAAGCATGGACAATTTGAATTAAAGTTGGCATGGTCTTTGAATTAAAGGGATTTAAACTGGTTTGTGTCATAATATAAGGTTTGAAATTGTAAATACAATGTGCTCTGCTATTGATAACCTAATGGAATGTGTGACTATTGAAATTTAAATGAAAGATACATGTTAATTATCAGCTGTGTGTTCAGAACACCCGAGTTAAAATTGGAAGACTTTTCTGACTGAAGAATTTGTAAATACACTGCATGTTATGGGACTGTAGCCAAGGTCAGCAGACACACTGACTGTTTTGAATACTTTTGCAGAGGTGTTTAGGCTACTAGAGAAGAAATGGACAAGGCCATATTTGCATTGTCACAGGGAGAGAGGAAAATAGAGACCTAAAATTATTTGTGTATTAGAATGAATCTTCTTAAAAAAAAAAAAAAAAGAAAAAAAAAAATGTGTTCTAACTGTAGTAGCTGTGTATCTGTATCTGAATCTTATGGCAGTGGGGGCGGGACTCGATAAGCCTTTGGCTTCTCCTGCTACCCTTCGGACGATAACACAAAGTAATATGTATGAATATGCAATGTGAAAATTATGTATTATGTGTAATTGTCTGGAAGAATAATAATAAATAATAAATAATAAATAAATTTGGTTTAAAAGTCACTTAATCTTAAACTAGGTTACCTTAGCCCTATTTCTGACCATCCCATCAACTCTGTTAGAGACATTCCCAGATGCTTCACCTTGCTTTTTACCGGAGGTGGAGAGTTAATCCGATGTGCATTAGCCAAACAAACCAATTCATCTACACATCTTAAGCCCCTTTTACACAGCCAGTGAAAGCCGGGAATATGCCGGAATTTTGGCCCTCCGCCCAGCTGTATAAATGCGACCGTTGCGGAACGAGGGAAGAAAGGTGCGAGAGATTGTTCCGGGAATTTTACTACCTCGAGGGGTAGTAAGATTCCCGACACAATCAGTTCCGCCTCTCTGTTTAAATGCGGCCAGCTTGTTGTTGCGGAACAGGGGGGCGTTTGATGTTCCATAGCCTACGTTCTAAACATGTGACCATGTTAGCAGTTGAAGGACGTGTGTTTAACCACGGCGGCCTGATGTCCCGTAAAAATCACCAAATAAAAGGAACGGCGTATAATCTAGCTGGCCATAAAGTCCGCTGCTCAATCAAAACCCGCACGCTTCATTTTGCAGAGTGTATGAGTCTATTTCTGCCCAGGGGAAGTTGTACAATGGGAAAGCTAGGCTAAGCCAGGCTAAGCTAGGCTAGGCCAAGCTAGGCTGCGACCAGATCGCCACCGCTATTATTATCCTAAATCTGAGCGTATATCCACACTTTATTTCTGTCTACAGTAACGTGACTTCACACACTGTGTGTATGTGTATGTGTGTGTCTGATTGGCAGATCGCTGCCCTTACAAAGAGACTCGCTCACAGCCAACCTGTCACACAAACACACACAGACAAAGACACAGACACAGAGGTGAAGCAGTGAGCAGCGGAGTGATTTTTGTCAGTTTGGTTAACAGTCCCAGAGATGTTGGACTCAGCGCGTCGCGAGATCAACCGGCACATCGTGTGGACAATAAAATACGGCCCTCTTATTGCAAGCTCCAGCACTTCTGCTCTCAATTCACCGGCCAGTGTTGTTGTTGTAAAGCAGCTGACCGGCGCGGCGCTAAATGTTTACGTCACACCTGACGCTGTTTACAAGCACCTCTTTCATTCCGGAACGCTATGTAAAAGGGGCTACTGATGCGCCAGCAGGCCGGCGTTGCTTGGTTCTGTGTGAATGACACAGAAGCAAGCAAAGCCGGCATATTGGAGTGATGTTGTTCCGTCAATATGCCGCAATCTCTGTAAATCTGAAACTTGCTAGAAAACACTTCTGAGAAAGGAGAAAGCCTTGTTTCTACTGGGCGGTACATTGTGGTTTGTGTGCGCCGACAAGCAATTGTTTGGAAGGGTACAAAAACAGGCAAACTGTGCCGTATCTATTTTTGTCACCCTTTCTTTGGGGTAGAGAGCCATCCAAAAGGGTCCCAAAGGGTGGAGCTTCACGCTGCAGTCCGTTGATTGTTCAACAGAATAGTCGTTCCGTGCGAGAGATAAAACACCTGTAATCAGCTTGAATGACCTGGCACTACTGTCACATAGCTACCACCAGATGCAAGACAAGATCAATACACTCACAGAGACTTCCTCACAAGTAGGACTTAACATCCATAAGGATAAATACAACTAGTACCGAACCGATCACCCTTGGTGACACCATGTTAGAAGAGGTAGAGTCCTTCACCTACTTGGGGAGTATCATTAGCAGTCAGGGTGGTACAGATGCAGATGTAAAAACTAGGATAGATAAGGCAAGGACATCATTTCTACTTTTCAAGAACATCTGGAACTCTAGAGAGATACGGGATACGACTAAAATCAGAATCTTTAACTCCAACGTAAAATCTGTCCTGCTCTATGGGGCAGAGACTTGAGAATCAATAAGATCACAATAAACAAAGTGCAAACCTTCATAAACAAATGTGTCAGAAGAACACTGAAAATCTTCTGGCTGAACAAGATCAGCAACAACGATCTGTGGACAAGAACAAAACAACCCCCAGCAGCAGACGAAATTGGACGAAGAAGATGGAGATGGATCGGGCACACATTACGCAAACCACAACCAAGCACCACCAGACAGGCTCTGACCTGGAACCCTCAAGGGAAGAGAAGCAGAGGACGTCCTAAAAACACCTGGCGCCGGGACCTCCAGGCAGACACCAAGAGACTGGGAGGCACCTGGTCGCAGATAGAAAAGAACGCCAGTGACCGTGAACTCTGGAGGTCCATTGTCGACGGCCTATACCCCAGTAGGGGGTAAGGCGTAAGTAAAGTAAGTATGTAATCAGCTTGAAAAGAGTGAAGAATCTTGTGTTTTGAATGCAATTATGGCGCGCAGCTCTTTGTTTACTGACTCGAGTTCTTCCTCCTCCTTGACTTTACTGGCAGGCTATCACGCTGCAACAATGTAACCATAGTTATGTAGCATTTGGAGTAGTACTGGGTTTGGGCTTCTCTTGAATTGTATTTTCTCGAGGAAACTTTGAGATACTCAAGGAATATCATTAATGAAATTAAACGTTAAGGAGTCTTGGTATGCATCAAACTAAGTGCTTATTGGAACTGAACCCCTTCCAACCCCACCTTTAGAAGGTCCAAAGGGTGCTGCATTTGGCGTCATTTGTAGCTGTACAAAAAAAGTAAATCTTACAATCACACCCACTTAGCAAATTGTCAGGTGTGCAGAGGTGTTAAAGTAGGCAAAAATGAACTTGAAGCTTTGTTGGGCCTTCGCACAACTACTTCCATCACCTTTTAGAGTATAATGAAGAGTCCAAAAGTTTGCACTATTTGTCCAAATCCTCCAATCAAGACTCACAAGAGACACGGAAATATTATAGAGGGATGAGGCAGGCAGTGGGATGCAGACAGGAGGAGGATACACAAGATGCACAATGCAACTATTTTGATGTTTCGGGGACAGTTTTCACATTTATAAAGAAAATTCACTTGTGATTATCTCGCTGATGGAGCTCAGATTTGCATTCTTTTAACAGATGAAAACCTGCTGCCTCTACTCCTCAAGGTTGGATCACTTTAAGCTTTTTGGTTTTGTCTTTGTGTGTGTCTGGTTTTGGTCATCTTCTCCAGCTTCTTAAAGCATCCTCAGGCAACTATAAGTGATGTGTGCACATACTCTTGACTAATAGGAACTAACATCGCTGGCATCAATCTATTTAACTTGTTCCAGAAGAACTCCATAGTCAAAAAGTAATTGCTTCACTGTGGAGTTTATTTGCATATACTTTTAAAGCAAATGACGAGGCAATGCGTAAGGAGTTGCACCTATTGCTGAACCAACTCTAAGTTCTATGCTACTTTTAGCTAACTGTTTTGGTTCTGCTTTAGTTTGTATGGTTGAGTGTGAGCCCACCAGTGGTTTTATATGGTAGGTTAGGGAGACCTCTGTGCTGCCATCAATCCCTATTAAAAAATCGTAGGTGGCCATTTAAAGCAAACAAGCTCAGACAAGCTGACTGCACACTACCTGATCACTGCCAAACAGCAGACAGCTGGTGAACATAGTGAAGCCTCTAGCAGCTAAAGAGCCAGATATTTTACTCAGGATTTAGTGGAGACCAAAGCATAAAGCATACCGGTAATTAATTTTTGATCGGTTTTCAGGTGGACAGAAATAAAACTGCAAGGGGATAATACTTTCACAACAATTTGGCTGTTCACTAGTGACGAAAACAAATTAAAATCTATTGATCTTATATAAATAAAGGTCATCGGTATGTAAAATGCACTTTCAACATTACAGTTTTTTTCGATCGCTAAACCACAGTGGGCACAACTGTAGCTCAATGTGCAAAACTCTAACTAGTCTGCACTACGAACAGTCATTGGAGCTGAACAGTTCACTTCACCT